>JAQQAE010000243.1:0-37702 GCA_029823295.1 Pseudamia nigra
GCCGGTGCCTCACCGCTCGTCTCTTCTTACTATTTTAACGGTAAATGCGAAAATTCAGCGATTTTGAAAAAAAAAAAACTAAAAATGGTGACGTTAAGTGGAGAATAACTTTACAGTAAACATGACTAAACAACATATAACCATTTAATTTATTTTTTCATTTTACATTTTTTTCTTTCCATGATGACTCCCTGACCGCACGTCACTGGTAAACACACTAGCAACCTTACCTTTTATATTCGTCTTAGATATATAAATAATTGAAAAATAACCCTATATCCCTGTTGAATTCTGGTTTTGTTTGCATATTTTGCACCTCTGTATGACTGTTACGTCCAGCCTAGGGGGAACTGGCATAACATACTGTATTACAATGGGACTTCCTCTTTCCTGCTCCCAAGGAGGACCAGTGGTCATGTAAAGTGCAGTCCAGATAGTATTTATTTACACAAATGGTAAATACAACTTCAGGATGAGCCAAAATAACAAACAGAACACCCCTTTACCCACACAACTAAATGACCTGACAGAACTAAAATAGGAAACAAAATACAGCCTTCTTACCTGAAACTCCCTAAACATAACCAGGAGAAAATGGTGCACAAAAGAAACAGCTTCTCACCCCTACCACCACCAGGACTGCTGAATTTAGAATATGATTATGTACAAATATGTATATTTAGAGAATTTTACAGAATGAATTACTGTATACGAAATCCAATCTGAAAATACAAAATGCAGAGTCAAAAAGCCATCCAAGCCTAAACCAGAACACAGTCAAATTAATCACAATCACTAAGCACAGGTTGGAAACGAAAGAGGCAAGCCTGGCGCCGTCATCTGATGACGTCATTTTATATTCAATTCTCTCGCCATTCTCTCTGCACATTCGCTTCCTGAAAACACACACAGACAAGTGAAATGCGCCTCCACAGGTAGGGAGGGAGCGCTACACAGAAAACACACATCATTACACATAATGACCAGGGGGTTATAACAATGACTTTAAGAGTCATTAGGACTAAAATGACTCAATAATATAACTCGGCATGAAAACATCTACCTAACATATGTGTCTAAATTTCTGTTATTGTCTAGGAGACCTTTGTAGAAAACAAGCAAGATGGTGTGTCAAGAAAATACATCCCTCCTGCACGGTGAGTCGTCAGTTCTTTTCTGGACATCTTCCAAAAGTGTTTTAAGGCACAGAAGTTTCTTTCTAAATTCACTTGAAAAGCACATGGACTCATTAATAATTCACCCTAAGTGAACTTTGCAAGTTTGAAGCAACTGTTTGCTAACAGAGTAACAGGAAAGTTTTACTTTACGTTTAAGTGAATTGTTTATCTGTTATGGCTTCATATGAAGACTTCACCTTCAGCAACTTTAGAGTTGTCCTCAAAGTTGACTGAAGTACTTCATACCCTTTGCAACAGGATGATGTCCACAGAGAGTGCCAACAGTTTCACTCTGATTGGAGAAGCATCTGATGGAGGCACCATGGAAAATCTCAGCCGCAGACTAAAGGTAAAGTTTGTTTTAGCAAACTTATTTTTTTAAATTCACACACTAATCTTGTGTTGGTGTGCTGCCATTTTACAAATGTGTTCTGGTTCATGATGCTGATCCTTTCCTATTCAGGTGACTAGTGACCTTTTTGACATCATGTCAGGCCAAACCGATGTTGACCACCCACTGTGTGAGGAATGTACTGACACCTTATTGGACCACCTGGACACACAGCTCAACATCACAGAGAACGAATGTCAAAATTATAAGTGAGCTGGTGCACAATGTCGTTGAACTGTTTCAGTGTTATTCATTATCCACTGAGCACATATGGGATAACATATTGTTTGTGGCTGCTCACAGGCAGTGTCTGGAACTACTGTCACATCTTCAAGTAGAAGACGAGGAGACTCTGCTGGCAGAGCTGCAGCAATTAAAGGAGGAGGAAGAAGCCCTAGTACAGGAGCTGGAGGCAGTGGAGGAGCAAAGGGCTGCCGTGGCCCAGGACCTAGCTCAGAGCAGGATCCACTCTCAGCAGCTTGACACAGAAGAACTACAGTAACTGGCCTCTTGGATGCAGTATGTGGTATCGGGACACTGCAGGGAATGAAACCCTAATAATATTTTGTTTCTGCATTTGTGTGTCAAAGGTACCAAAAAGAATACAGCGAGTTTAAGAGACAACAACTGGAGCTGGATGATGAGCTCAAGAGTGTTGACAATCAGATGCGCTACTGCCAGATTCAGCTAGATAAGCTGAAAAAGACCAACGTCTTCAATGCCACATTTCACATTTGGTAAACGCATACAAAACATGTTAACTGTGTACATCAAGAAGATTGTGTTGTCATCCTGTCATTGACAAGGTTTGTGCTTATGTTTTAAACCCAATGGTGACTGATTTGATTATAACAATAATGTAACAACTATAAAGTTACATTAACTTGACTCTCACTTTTTAAACATAGTTTTGAGAAAGTTGTGTACTGATCACAATATGACTAAACAATGATACGCAACCAATAACCTTGAATGCAAACTGTGAAGCATATTCTGGCAAAGTTACTTCTATTAAACATGGATACTTGTACTTTCAAGGTGATCTGACTCATAGCAGGTCATTTAGTGTTTGGTTGAAGCCTTTTGAAAAAATCACAATTTGAAGCCCACTGCATCTTGCACAGGGAAACAATCCAAGGGGATGTGAGAATAGAGTTTTGTAGGATGACAGAAACATTTTAAACCTCTGTAAAATATCAAAACCAAACAGATGCCATCACGCAATAAAGTTGTATGTATGTTTGTAAAATATGTCTCTAATTGTTTTCACAATGGTCTTCAAAGGATCCTTCAACAGCTTGAATTTAAGATGCAGCAACCATGATTCAATAGCACAAATTGAATTATTTTCCAACTGAGGATGTACGTTGTCTCTCTCTCTTTCCAGGCACAGCGGGCAGTTTGGTACCATCAATAATTTTCGCCTGGGTCGGCTTCCCAGCGTCCCTGTGGAGTGGAACGAGATCAACGCAGCCTGGGGGCAAACAGTGTTGCTGCTGCACGCTCTGGCCAACAAAATGGGACTGCGCTTCCAGAGGTGCACAATAAACGACCTTTTATGCATTGTAAAATATGCCTCCAGGGGCAGTTTAAAATGTTTAAACCTGTGGTCACGTGTTTCTCATTTCAATGTTTTGTCAAAAATGCCATGTCTTAGTGCCATGCGGTAGTATTTGTTTTTCATTTTACCCAGCTACAAATGTATCCACTCCCTCTAATTAGGAGTATTTATTCTCTGTCTCTCAGTTTAATTTAATGAGACATAGATTCTGTTATTTGGTGCTCTTGTGGCTAAGCATAGCATCTCTGTTTAATTATTGCTCTCTTCAGAATTCATGAATTAGGCATAGCAGCCCACCCAGCTTAATGGAACATTAACTTTAAATTAAATTTTTTTTTGGTCTGTAGATATCGCCTCGTCCCATATGGAAACCACTCATACCTAGAATCACTGACAGACAAGTCCAAGGTAATACATTCAGATTTCTAAAGCCCACTTCTCTCATCTTTATTTAAATACTGCTTCTGAAGCTTCAGTCTGGACTTTCTCTCTGCCTTGTTTTCATACAGGAGCTTCCACTGTACTGCTCAGGTGGCCTGAGGTTCTTCTGGGACAATAAATTTGACCATGCCATGGTGGCCTTTCTGGACTGTGTTCAGCAGTTCAAAGAGGAGGTTGAAAAAGGAGACACTGGCTTCTGCCTTCCATACAGGTGAGGAATCTGCAGACTAGTTCATCGTGTGCGTGTCTCTTCTTAGCTGGTGTCGTTTTCTGTGTTCATTAAGTAGGACAACTTTGCAGCCAATTAAAGATGAAGATGTAAATATTCATGAAGTCTGGATCCAAATGTTAAACCATTACCTCCACTTACCCTAGAGGGGCTAAAACTGTCAGATTTGATTATGCCACTGAGTCAAATAAGAGACATTTGAGAAACCTTTGGATATATAGCCCTTAAAATATTTAAAGTATGCTGATTAGAACAACATTTGCTAATACTTAAATGTGCAACTAGTTTTTAAGGGTTGTAGTAGAACAAAAAGTCACCTCCTGCAACCGTCATCAGCGTCTGACATACCTTGATGTCCTCTGTACTGTGGCGTCCTGCACATTGGCCTGCAGACCTTGATAGTCACATCTCGGGTGCTTTGACATGAGTAACATTTGCCTGCAGTTACTGCTCAAATTGCTTCCTTCTATCTCTAAGACAATTTGTAACCATTACATCAAAATGTTGCTGGTATACAACCACTGCTGGAATTTTATAGAACTGCTCAAATGAAATTTAACATGTAATTGTACCATCACCATTTTGGAAGAGGTACCATCAGTATGTACCACCCTCAGGTCTTAATGTCCTCTTTTTTCATGAGCTATTTGATATTCTTACATGCAGATTGCCATTAAGTTTAATGAGTACAATTATGTGGCAAATGGGGAACACGTTCCTTTGAGTTCATTGACTTAATGGCCTCTGTTGTCACCCTCAGGGTAAGCTATATTTTTAGTACTACTTTCAGTGTGGCTGTAGTGAGAATTTCAGCCTCTAGGGGCCACTCTTGTGCTGTAGACTCAAACGTCATCGTGATATTTCAGGTCACACCTGCTGACACTTAACCTTTTAACTTAATTTTTGATGAATGAATAATATCTGTCTTATTCAAAAAAACGTAAAGGTCAAAATACAAGCTAGGCCTCGTGTGAAGGGGAATATCTTCCAGCTACTGTGTTTAACACATCTCAAATGCAAGCGCAAACCCTGTCTCATCCCTGAATTGATGATACAAATGTCTTTCCAGGTATGCATCATATATTGATTTTGGATTGTTGGAAAAATGAGAACATTTAAATATGTTCATTTTACACTATAGGATGGATGTGGAAAAGGGCAAGATCGAGGACACAGGAGGCAGCGGAGGCTCTTATTCAATCAAAACCCAGTTCAACTCGGAGGAGCAGTGGACCAAGGCCCTCAAGTTTATGCTCACCAACCTGAAGTGGGGCCTGGCCTGGGTCACTTCACAGTTCTACAGCAGATAAACCTGCAGGACAATGTTTTAAGATCTGCAGTCTCGTCTGTAGCGGTTTACCTGATAAATGGACGTCTTCTAAAAATCCAAATAAGACTTATGTCAGGATAAACTGTCTGTGTCTGCACCATTTTAGTGCTAAAAATGATGGAACAAAGAGACAGTGTAGTGTAATGTACTCTCAAAAGAGCAAAGGATACATGTTAGATTTTACTGCCCGTCAAATTTTTGAGATGAGATTACATTAAAAAAAATTTTCATGCCCTCATAGACCTGAATGTCCTTTATATCTGAACACTAACCACTTTGGCAATTGCGAAACTGTCACATATCTGTGGTTTTGGGAAAATAAGTTTCCATAGTGTCCCAGTTGTAAGCTTTAAGAATGTGATTATTATGTAGAGGCAGTTAATAAAATCTGTTCAGTATTCAACAGGTGTGTGACAGTGTTGCAGTGACCTTCAAAGCAGTTTTCTCATTTGCTTGTTTCCCCGTAGGCAAATTGTTTCTAGAGGTACACAATACAGCGAGTTTTTGTTTCTTAAACATCACCCAGTTATTGTAATTATGCCTGCTTCAAAGGTTACACATAAAATTTAATAAATGTTTGTGGTGAGAAAAATGTCTTATAAAATTGACAGATGTACATATACAACACAATTGCTTGAATGTTTTTAATGGTTTCATTATTATTTCTGATAAGAATCTTATCTCTCATTACAACACTCATTCATAGCTAGCCCCCCTCATGAGATTAACAAAAAGAACATTGAATGGGGGAAATTTCATGAAAAAATATGGACTTAATAATTGAAATAAGAAGCTGACTTCCAGTTCTCCAGTAAAATATTTAAAATAGGTGAAAACCAGTAAATCTTTTCAGAATCAGCCATCTTCTATCAAGTCATTTATGAACCTCTTATGGTACCATGTAAACAAGGCAGCACTGCCTTGAACTTTGGTCGTCAGTCTTCACTGTAGGAGCCCTTCTTTAAGCCCTAGCTTCAACCCAGAGAGATACATGTTGGAGAAGGACCACTACAGTTCTAAAAATAGTTTGATGCATTTCAAGCAGGATGCGGTGAAATCTCAGTGATGCTTCTTCTACACCTTCCAAGAGACAGATCTTCCACACATGGCAAACCTCTCAGCTGTGCAATTTTAGGGCTTTTACCATTATCATGTAAAAGAAGCCCCTTTAACTAGCCAGTGTTTTTGTGTTAGTGCATGCATGTGGGCAAATCTTCGGGTTCTGCTGAGCCCACATCCAGACCGACCCTTCAGCTTCACTGCTACAGTGGCCACCACACCATCTGTAATTTGGTTACATTCACACTTTCATCGTCCCTCCATGCCATCATGCTTTTTGCGCTCCTGCACCAAAAGAGCTACGGAGGAGTTTCTTGTTATGTCTCCATGTGGCTTTGTCCTCACTGGGCGCCTCTTCACGGACTGATTTCAGACTCTCAGGTTCAGTCAGTCAGAGGCAGTGCTGCTGGAGGTGGAGGGAACAGGAGGTGCTACGGGTGCACTGTTGCCCAAGGTCTTGCGAATGTGAGGCATTAGGAAAGGGTCACTGGCTAACTGTAGCACATCTACACGGTCCTCTTTATGATAAGCCAGGCAACGGCGAATGAAGGCCTAAGAGGGAAAAGAAAAACATTCAGTGAGGGTCCCATTTCTGCATACATTAACTTTTGATGGTACTCATTTAGTGATTCTTGATTAGTTCAACCTGACAGGATTGTGGGTCTGTGGTTTTATCATTTAATAGCGAAACATTTTGCAGATAGCTCCTATAGACCTTCACCGCAGACATGCTGCCTCGTCCCAGCAGGAAAAACAAGTGATCTTAACAGCGTGATGTACCGAAATGAAATGTAGCCACAGGGTATCAAAGTAATCATGTGTCCGTTTCTGCTACGAGTTCAAATGTCTGCTGTAAAAAAAGATCTATTCAACTCTGCAAGGTATCTGAAATGTGAGTACTTTGCCATGTAATCCATCAAGTTGAACTTAAATGTTATCATCACTACCAAAATTTCAGTACAATAAAAGCTGTAGATACATAACTTCTAAAATGTTGTTGACCGTTGTCACTTCTATGATCCCACATCTGACAGAAGTGCTGTCATCCAAATCCACAATGGTAATTAATTCAAAATCCAACTTTCAGGTAAGGCTCTAACATTTCAGTGTAAATTTAAATACTAATACAAAAAGGTATATAAATGCAGATTATTTGATGAGAACAGTACAGAGGACAAGTCTCACCTTAGCTTCTGTGGTGACAACAGGTTTAGGGGGAAACTGAACTTCTGTGGCTTTGAGTATGGTGTTTTCTTGAAGGATATCCTGTTGTGACTGGTTATGACCAAATGGCTGCAAAGAAAGGCAACAGGTAAGGTGTTTGCAAATTGGTCACTTAGAATCTTCAAAGAGAAAAACTTCTAAAGTGGATTTCAGGTTGGTGATTACCTTCCGTCCGTATAGGGTCTGGTAAAAGATGACACCAACTGACCAGACATCCACCTTATTAGATATTTTTGGGGGCTCCTTGCCAACCACAAAGCACTCAGGAGGTAGATACCTGGAAACCACAGGTCACAAATTGTTATTGAAAGGTCCCATATCAACACTTGAATTTTTACCTTTACCATTTATAAGTGCCTATTAAAGATTTATATGAGGTTGTTGACTAAATAGTGGTTGATTAGATTAGAACCTCTAACTCTGACTTCACTGTGAAATGTTGTACCAATAAAATCACTCTCAAGGCATCCGGGGATCATATTCTCATGCAAGGCCACTGAAGTCATGAAATTTGGGCAACTGACTAATGAGAGTGGGCCCTCATGACTGACGAGGATGTGAATACAATTAGCAACCGTTCTGTCGCACTTCTACGCCAACTTGTAAAGCCATAAGGGTCAACTGACTACAATGTGTCACGAGATCCATCTGTACCAGTAGGTTCCTGCTCCTTGTGAGGTCAGCTCCATGCCATCTGCAGAGCTGTAACTGTCATCATCCATGATCTTTGAAAGGCCAAAGTCAGTGATCTTAATCTCTCCACAAGCTGTGCCATTAACCAGGAGGATATTTCCTAAGTGAACAAAAGAAAGCAGTAAATGGAGTCATCACAGGTCCAAGAATCTATATTTTTACAAAGAAGTACGCATATGTTTAAATATCATTAAGCAACCTCTTTGTGGTTTTAGGATTTAAATGAAAATCAAATTCTGGTTTCAGGCCGGCGTACACTGTACAATTTCAGACCCGATCTGCAGCTATGCGCACATCAAGCTTGCACAAGTGACTGCAGTCAGAAATTGCGCCTCACACCCCCTGCTGTTTTATGACAGGCCAGACAGGGCCTCACATCGTGCCTTGGATGGGTATCAATCATAATTGATTTCCATCCAATCACCATGTGCTATCTCTTCTTTTCTCCTTAATGTTACTGTGCAGCAACAGCCTAGCAGGACACATTGAGAGAAATACCAAAAAAAAAAAAAAAAAAGCAAAAATAAATAAATAAATTACATGCTGGAGACAGCAAGCTAGATTTGTCTAAAAGTTGAAATATTTCTGCGAAGACAGACAGGCAAAGACATATACATGTAGTATTCTCTTAGAGCCCTGTGTATGTGTATGCGTCTGCCGATAGGTGTGATAGAGCAGATATTGACACTCTGAAAGGAAGAGAGAGAAAAAAGGAAGTGGAACCCACACAGGTGGAAAACATTTCTGCCCACTATTGATTGAAAAAATAAGGTTTGGGTGTCTGAACTCGTACAGTATACTATGGCACAATTGCATGGTGACGTCAGAACGCAGTGTATGACAGATTTGCATGTGTTTGTAGCCAAAATAGTCGCACAGTGTACTACACCTTCATGTTCACACGTTTCTAAAATAGAGTATGCCAGTCTTTAAATATCACTTTAGATTTCGACTGTCTTGTTGAGTTGGATGATTAAGTTACTAAAAATGTACCAGGCTTGAGGTCGTAGTGGATGATGGGTGGTCGGATCTGGTTGAGGTACTTAAGGGCGTTGACAATCTGCATGACGATAGAGCGACCCTCTTTCTCAGTCATCAGCTTATTCTGCTTCAAGTAAAAGTCTAAATCGTTGCCTTCACAGTACTCCAGCACTGTGCAGAATCTGGGAGAAAAAGATCACATGGGAAGATTGTGTGTGTTACATGTTTTATGTGTTCTTGTGTAAGAAGTCATCAGTATCCAATATACTCAACTAGACTACTCTCCACTCTGATCAAATTGTGTTATAAAGTGTTCACAGAATTGTGATGTGCACTTACGAGTCTGTATCAAGTGAGAAGTAGTCGTAGAGTTTGACTATTCTGGGGTGGTCGAGTTCTTTGTGGATTCTGTACTCTCTACAGGCATGCCTGCAAATTCATAAAGAATCATTTTCACATAGGTCTACTTCTAAAGACAACAGAACTGACAACATTTAAAAGATAATGTAACTGAGTACAAGTTAAAACATGTTCAAGAATAGAGCAGAGGTTAACACTGACCTGTGATAGTTTTCTTTCTTCTCCTCCCTCCAGTTCTTGTTGAGCTGGTGAATTTTAATAGCCACATACCTTTGCTCTGTCAAATCAAATGCCTGGAAACACAATGCCACACATCAAACCAAGCACTCAAGAATGCAAACATTTATTTAATCAGACAAAATTACATTCACTTACCTTGTAAACTTCACTAAAGCCACCTCGTCCAAGTAAATGTAACAGCAGGTATCTGTCATTCAACGTGGGGTGATCTTTAAATCTACAAAATAAGAGTTATAGCATTAATAAATGAAAACAAGCTTCAGACATGTCAGTGGGACAACTTTAAACAGATACAGTACATACTGTGAGTTGTCCTCGTTGTGGATTCTCTTAAGCTCCCGAATGTGCAGGTTTCTTACTCGCTCCAAATGCTCCAGCTCTGATTGAATTTCTGCTTCTTCCTACAAATAATCAGACAAATTTAGCAATTATTCAATACGCTGCATAAAAAAAAAAAAGAACAATACACTAATACCTTTTTTAGATGACCGATTCGAAGTTTAAAAATTTCCTCTTGCTCGTGATATTCAGCAAGTGACAACCTGTGTGGGCAGAAAAAATAAATAAATTTATTTTTTTTTAAATCTATGATTACTTATCAGTAGATTGTGATTCAAGCGGTCTGACAGGAAACAAGCAATTTACCCTCTCTACCCTCTGCTGTTATATTAATGCCTCTTTTTGGAGGAGCTAACTTAATGATTTAGAAAGAACAAAAGCAATTTGAGCATACAAAAACCTTGTGTGTTCAAAGTGTATTTGAGTGTTTAACTCAAATAATCAATCAGAGGCGCTGGCCATGTCAATGCTCACTTGTCACTGCTCACTTGCCAACCAATCAAAATTGAGAAGGGGTGGGACATAACGCTAACGTTCTCCACACCATGATGGAGGAGAACCATGGGAGAAATTGATTGACAGCTTGGTTTATGATCTAACAGTGAAGAATTTACATGATTTGATAAAACAAGCAAACATCCAGAACATCTATTACAATCTGAAACGTCACTGTGTGAAGAAGACATTTTTACGTGACACCATGATGCAGCCACAGATGCACGTCCAACTCATTGATTACGCTGTAACTATGTGAGTAAGAATGTCAACAGCGAACTTAAAAGTGCAATGTCTGTTGGGATGATATTAAATTCAAGCCAAAGTCAAAGCAAATGAGCTTGCATGTTAAACAAATGAAACTGATTGAACAGCAGACTGACCAATCAGAAATTTTAGCTCCTGCAGGGTCTGTGACTGGTTGAAAATTGCAGCAACGCTGTGTGAAGTTGAGCGTGCAGACAGCAGAGATACCCAGAAAGCAAACGTGACACTGAGCGAGAGCCATGTTATCAGGAACACACATCACAGCTAACTTGAAAGAAAAATGGTCAAAGTGATCAAAACAGGCTCAAATTAAACACTCAAAATGCATTTTTTGAACACAAAATAGATTTTTGAATGCTCAAATTACCTTTCTTCTCCTCAAAATCTATAACTTCTTTCCTCCACAGAGGCACTAATATAACAGCATACTTTTAAGTGTTTTCAGATAGGTAGGTGGTAAAATACCAAACTGACAGCTATAGTTATTGATTGCGGTTTAGATTCCAAACTGCTCGACTTTGTAGCTTGATACAGAGTCTTGGTGAGTAATTGGTTTGCCAACAACAAGTTATAAAGAATGGACATGTCAAGTTTACTTTATAGCCGTTTGAAGGACTTTTCCAAGTTATCTGCCTCACTATACATTTAGTCTTTTGACTTGGACCAAGAAGAAAATAAACAGTCACCATTAATTCCGTCTGTACTCTGGACTGGTTATTGTAAATCTTACGTTTCATTCTCCTGGCCATTGCTTCTGCTCTTTCGTTTGTTCTGTTCTAGGTTAGGTGAAGGCGTTTGTGTCGCGGAGGGTGGTTTCCTCTTCCCCAGTAGTTTTCTCTGCCTCTCGATGTCTTCCCTCTGCGAGTTGATTCGCTCTTGCTGCCTAGAACATGTAATGGCAATGTAGTATGCACATTCTTGCATGCAGAATGGATAAAATGCAGACATATGTTGTATCCATGTGCATGCTGACTTGATAAGGTTCTGAAAGGCGTATCCATCTGTCCACTGCTCAGTGAAGGAGGCTCCGTGGCGGACAGTGGTGAAATGACCCAGACGAAGACGGTCCTGCATGCTCTTGTCCCGACAGGCCAATTTCTCCTGCTTTGACTGCCAAACATAAATATTTTTGTAATTATACGAAAAATAAGAAAAGCCCTCTCACTTGAGCAAGTGTGAATTAAGACCACTGACCTTCTCAATTAGAAGCTTTTTGCTCATGGTCACACACTTGTTAAGCCTCTCCTTGTAGCGCTCAAGCATTCTCTGCTGCTCGTCGACCTGCCGCCTCAGGTCACAGTTCGCCTACCAAAACGCACATCTATGCTCAGGCATCTATTTCTAATTAAAACAATGCTTTCTGTCATCATAAATAGCCGTGCTGCAGCTCGTTTTACTGACATGTACACAAAAACATAACTTAATTTGAATGTTAACAAGGACATAATTCACAGTGTGCTTCAAACTGACAATTGAAGGATATTGATTTGAGCTAATGTGTCTAGTTTAACATTTATTAAGGACATGGCCTAAAAATTGTACTATATTTAGAACTGTACTTGACTTTGTGTGACATGTGTCCTTGTCAGTCCACTTAAACATTAAAGTGGGCAGGTATTATTTTAACTCTGTGTTCAATGTTATTTTGCAAAGCCTTTTCTTTTCTTACCCTCAGCAGGTCATCTATCCTTCCTTCTTTCTTTTCCAGGTCAGAGTTCTTGTTGTTCTCCAGTGCTGTCAACTTCAGCAGAGTCAGCTCTGACTGCAGAAGATCAAAGATAAGTATGCGACAAATAACTTCATCCAACTCAATCCATGTTGAAACCTTTGAGTGTAAACCAATTGTAGCGTGTTGGGCTTTTTTGCATCATCATTTGGAACAGAAAAGCCTAGATGTGTGCAGGCAAAAGTCTGCATTCTGATTAGATGTTGCAACTGATTTAACACAGTACTGGGTTTTGTGTCATTTCAGTTGACCTTTTATCATTTTATTTTCTTCTTTCACTTCCTCCTCTTTCTTTTTCCCCTTCCTTTCCTCCTCCCCCCTCAAATTTTGGGACGCACTGTCAGTAGTGAACCTCAGAATCCTTGGGTGTTTCAGGTATTACCGTCAGACACCTTCATTTGAGGAATGTCCTGCCGGGGTTGATCAATTCCAACGGACTGTCCCACGCCCAATTAAAGAATGTTTAGCCAAGTCATGCTCTCTGTACTCCATGTGCTGCAGAGTCCAGGAAGTAGTGACGTCAGTGCTTGGTTGAACTTGTGAAGTACAAGATTTGCTGTTGACAGAAGACTGAATAGGACAATATGAAATGCTGTTAGATCAGTTACCTGTATGGCTTTATGAGAGCAGGAGTGCATGCGAAGGGTCTTGACAGAGCAGCAAGATGAAGTGTCTGTGAGGGCTGAGCCTGTGGATGAAGGACTGCCATGCTGAAACTGTATTTCAGAGAAACAAGAGAAGGAAAGAGAGAACAAGGATGACATTGAATCTTTTATTTGGTTTACCAAAGAGTCAACTGTCAAATCAAACAACTGGGGGGAAAGTTACAATAATACGACAAAATTGTTTTAAAAATGGAGAAAATTAAATCATGGTCATCAATGGATGAAAAGAGCATTTACAGAAAGACAGATGAGTTCACACAAGAAAGAAAGAAAGAAGAAAGCCAAAGCAGAGAACAGTGGACCAGATAGCGGCAGCGCTCACCGGAGGATAAGACAGTGAGTGCTGTGAAGAAGAGCGGACCAGCACGGGGATGCCCCGGGCCGGACTGGTGCCAGAGCCACTGCTACCAGCAAACTGGTGGCAGTTCAGAAACAAGACAGAGCCAAAAGAAACAGAGCTGTTATTTGTTCAGAACCATGCTGGAACAGTCAGAAAATGAGTGAGACGTCAGAGAACTCGACAGTGATTTGAGATGGTCATCAGCACAGAGACAACTGTGTGAAAGCATACCATGTCTTTACAGTCTATACTCACCTCAAAATAATCACTTATTTTGTGCCCTCTTCCTTTGCCTAGAAAAAAAAACAACATGAGTAACTCAATGAGACATTTAGTTTTTTTTATTATGTAGATATATTAGAAAATGATATCCAACTCCTTAGAGCCATTTACGAATTATGTGTTTTTAGAAATAATTCTTTTTCCATTTGCAACAATAAATATTTGAAGCAGCCCAGGGCAGTTATGCTTTTCTGAATATAGAGTGCTTTTTGTTGAAAAGTGCCAATTAAATGTAATTTAAAGCTGAAAATTTGAAAGATTGAACTTACCCTGGCTGTTGCTGTCATAGATGTCACTTTTTCTCTTCCTGCTTCTTGGTTCACCAACCTTCTTCTCAGGTGTCTGGCATAATCAGAAACACATCACTTCTTATTAAGAAGGTTCATTTCTATAACAACATTAACAAAATAAAGCAATTCTTTACAAAAAGATGCCTTTTTAGGCAATAGGAGTGTATTCTGTGCTAAAATAAAAACTACTAACGCAATGTTAAAAACATTCTGCAGAATAGTCACTAGATACACAACAATGATGATGGAGGAATGATTTTCAATTGGTCTGATTCTTGCACCATACTAACCTCCAGCTCCTTGTCACTGAGTGATCCCGCGCTGCATAGAGACTGGTTAGATGATTCGCTATTGGCTGAACTCTGGAAACAAAAGAAAATCAGATGGACTTTTTATCTGCTACTCCTATGAAATATTGTTTCAAATATAGATTTTTTTTTCTATTTCAACATAATACATTTTAGTAGACATGAAATTCAGAGGTAAACATATTTGACAGACCTCAATAACTGTGCAAGTTCAATTTTTAAAAACTGACAAACTATACATTACATCAAGTGATATTCAAATTCAACAGTGTTTATTTTTGCAGTTTTTGCTTCAGCACATTAAGTCCTAAAACAAATCATTAGTTGGTTTTCATCCACATTTACACCCAGAGTCTTTGTGCAAGGCCATGGTTGACCTATATAATATATTGTCTCTGTGTTTCTCTTCATCTGCAGTTCATGTGTAGTTAGATGCATTAGCCCGGTTTCATGCATACCATTCACGGCCAGCTGCACAGCCTGATGAGTCCAGGAGGAGACAGCAAGCTAATTGGTGCACAAGGCAAATGGTTTTAAGGCCTGTCAGCTTTGAACTGCTCAAGGTCATACACACAATGACTACATTCCCTACATTTTCTCTTATAGCACATATCCATCTTGAACAGTAGCTTTACATTTATTTGGTCTAATCAATATATCTGCACTTTAGTATCACAGTTAACAGACTCAACGATAGATTTCAATACACACTGGAGGCCGAAGCAAGAATGATAGTGATTGCTTTGTCAGAGGTTGCCATTTTCTCACATGCGCACCCACATGCAGCTGTACCCAGTTCAACAGCAGGGTTGCAGAGCAACACAGCTTATGCTGTAAGCTTCAGCTGCGGTGCCATTTCAGTGTCACTCGTCTCCACTGAAACAAAGAGCTGCTGGCCAGCTCCCATGTCAGCCAAAACAGAGCTGGTCTTGTTTTAGCTTTAGGTCAGGAAAACTCCTGAATATTGGGCATCAGTAGATACTGGACATTGAGACTTCCTACAGAGTCTTTCTATGCTGAAGAAGTGACACAAGAGTTGACAGGCAGATCACACTTGCATTCACTCTCTTGCTCTCTCTCCCCCTCACACACACACATAAAAAGCTGCAAAAAATATGCAGCATTGTCATACGGACAAGTGGGAAGCCATACTTTGGAGTTTCTTAAAGAAAAAAAAAAAAAAAAAAAAAAAGAGGTGCAAAGTGTAAAAATATTTTTTTTTTCTCAGTCTGACCAACCAAAATACTCTTTCCATTACACCTACTATTTTTATTTAAAAAGTGCCAACCTTTGCTACACCGACTCCAGTAAAGCGAGCCTCAAGCAGTTCCTGCCTGCGTGGGTCCAGGCTTATAGCCTGGCTATGAATTCCTTCCATCATGCCTAGAAAAAAAGGACAAATATTAATGAAATGTTTGTCTTTGTGAATAACACAGTTATTGTCATGTAAGCAAGGACCATCACTCATGCAGGCCAAGTGAAGCACACTGACTTCCAGTAACAGATATTCTTATCAAGGCAGGTGACTTAATATAATGAGATGCCTGATCCTATAACACTGTGCTGATAATTAGGAAAATCAGCTGAATGAGGTCAAGAAACAAATTCTTAAGGTATCACAAACATTTACAAATATTGTAGTCAAAAGTAACGTCATATAATCTCAATAAGAATTTCTTTATGTTTTATGTGATTATATTCACCCATTAATTGAAATGACTTCCTTTTACCAATAGGAAGCTCTACCCGACAGGGCATCCATCAGCTGGAGATGGACTCAGAGGACACATAAGCCACGTTTTACAGTGATGATACAACACAAAACATTAACACAGCAATTTCTATTAGTGTTGGTTCATTTTGATCGATTGGCCGATCAATTTCAATCGTTGCTGACCACTGTAATTTACCAGGCAATTTCAAATAGGTTACTTTAACTTTCATTACAAAACTCACTCAAGTTAATTTTACAAGTATTACACACTTCAGCTAAACTGACATCAAAGCAGTTTGTGAAAAAGACTTAATGTTTGTGACTGACAATAAGGTGCGGTCGATGCCTAACTCGGCTAACTTGGTTAGCAAGATAACAATGTAAAGGCTATTATGCTAATGGAAACCTTGCAAACAGTTAACGACGAAAAGGCGACATGCGCTCTGAAATTAATGCAAGTGCTACATAATTAAACAGTGGATGTTTGACTGACGTCTGATTTAGCTCGGATGCAGATAACTAACAGCTAGAAGTGCACGGCAGGTTATCTTAACTAGTGCTAAGTTACGTAGCACGCTAACGTTATCTGCATTAAAGGTGGACTCACCTGGAAAACCTTTTGCAGTTTTCACTGTCACACACACTCGTGTCCGTCCATCCGGCGACAGTACAGCCTTTATCGACCACCAGTCCTGTACACCGCGAAGAAAGCTGATGCAACTACGTGACCCATTTAAAGTTATTTCAAATTCAAGGAAGACATTTGTTAGCTTAGCTAATGCTAGCTAAGGAGAGCAGTGTGGCTGGCTTCTGCTGGTGTCATCCGGACAGGAGGCCCTGATCCTCGGGGTTTCCTCGTCCGTCTTGGTGCCCATGCACGGGCAGTCCTTGAGCTGTCACTGCTCTCTGAAGCCTCTCCACAAGTGTTACATTGCTGCCTGACTCAGTGTTTCTTTTGTCATTATCGAGCGGTGTAATGTTTACACCGAGAGACGGGATCCAATCTCCATGTTAGAGTCCATTCTTCACCGGCTATTGAAAGATCATAACCCCTACAGCAAGGCCGCACAGGACTCCAGAGACAGCTTTATGTGATGCTTCCCATGCGCTTGTTAAATAAATAATGAGCCCATCAGGTCAGCGCCAGCCGAAAAAAAGCACACTGACTTTACTCCATCGGCTTTAATTGAATATCTGTCCGATCATGTCTGTCAGTCAGTGTATGGTCTAATTTGGATTAAACAGCTTTAACTTGCCCTACCTGTTAATTTAATCTTAAAATTAAGATTTCATATAACTGCATACACGTTAAAGTCATACTTAATAATCTGTGAGACCGTGATTGTAACTGACTCGACAGAATGTCAATAGACTGAACTCAACTCGGTTTATTCATTCAAAAAGCCTGTATTTAGCGAGTTACTTTTACACTAACAGAAACTCTTGCAGCCACAGATTTCCTTTGCTGGTTACTGTTTAACAGGTTACGATCACTCTGGCCAGCTGCATCCCGTTCAGTCCGGTTTAAATAGACACTGCTGCTTGAATAGACGAGGCTTCTTCAAATTTAGTTTTCATCTGTATTGGATGCTTGCTGCCATCTCACAGTAGAAGACAGTGCATTTTAAAACAAGAAAATATTCACAGTTTAATTTCTTGAATTTACAATGTTTGCTGTAGACTACACTATCCCATTTTGTGAAATTAAAAAGTAATTTTTGATTAATGTGGATAAATATTTTCACATGAACCAAAATCTACTTACGGTTTAAGTCCAGAAGATGGAAGCAGTGCACTGCAGGCAAAAACCCATACAGTGTGCGTTATTAACCATTATGTTAAATATACACTGCCTGGCCAAAAAAAAAGTCACACACATATTTTGTACACCTTTAGTTTTTATTACAGCACACGTGTGGTATGGTTTTGATAAGCTTCTGCAACATTTATTTCCACCCAGAGTTGCATTGATTTTTTTTTTTTTTTCCATGGTCTTGTATAGATGATGGAGAGATGGATCACTGTGCAGTCTTCTCCAGCACATCCCAAAGATTCTCAGTAGGGTTCAGGTCCAGACTCTGTGGAGGCCAATCTATGTAAGAATATGATGTCTCATGATCCCTGAACCACTCTTTCCCAATTTGAGCCTGATGAATCTTGGCATTGTTATCTTGGAATATGCCCGTGCCATCAGGGAAGAAAAAAATCCATTGATGAAATGACCTGGTCATTCAGAACCTACAGACAACCAGTTTTGTGTAATCAGTAACAAAGAGTAAGTAGAAGTACTCCTAATCATAAGTACTTGAGTAAAAGACTTTCTGGTAAAAAAATAAATAAATACTCAAGTAGTGAGAAACTTCTTTCCATAGAATTTATTACCATTTTATATATTTATCATACATTGATTTTTGTTCACTTTTGTTATTTTGTTCTTTTAACTTAATTGATTTTTTAAATGACTGTTGTTGCTCTTTTTTTTTACACATTTTCTTGCATATTTTGTTTTTTGTTCAGTGTTTGTTGCTTATTTTGGTCATTTTTGTTCACTTACCTGATTATAATGATTATATTTGCTCATTTTGTTGCTTATTTTCTTCAATTCCTTGATTATTTTTGTTAATTTAATTGACTGTTTTCTTCATTTTTACTTATTTTTGATCAATGTTATTTTTGCTTATTTGTTGTTTTTTCTTCTTTTTTGTACATTTTTTCTTGTTTTGTTACTTAGTTTGCTTAGTACAACCCACCTCTGCATACATTGAATACAATTTTAACACAATTAGCACAAACAATGAGAATGTGGTACTCATGTTTTTGTAACCCAACACAATGACCTCATTTCTTAGATTGAAATAAACGTTACTCCAAACCACACAGTGTCTGTCTCATTTGATCAACAGAATCACGGTTTATCTTTCTGCACCACGGACAGGAAATCCAAGCATCATGAAGGAAACATGTGCTCTTACAGCACTTCTACCAATTCCATTTATTATATCTATTTCCTCTTTCCACTTGGTGTCCGTTGTAGGTAGTTTTTTATGGGTTTATTTCCAGACATCTTATTTTGAAACTATCCATGTACTGTACATTTCCTTAGATGCTAAATTTTACGACAGTATAAATAGGATGTAGACTATCCAGTTGAACATAGGCTGTGAAGAGAAACTGTTTTTAAATTCTAATTCCTTAGTGTTCTGAACACAATCTATTTATTTCTCTGATATTTAGCCATCATGTCTCAGCAGAGGATTTCTGAAAACTTTGCAAAAAGTAATTAAGGAAATAGTGTGTAATAAAGTGTCAGTGACATAATGGTTTTCATGAATTTTAAAACACAAAATATAATGAAGTTTCTTGCAGTTGTTCAAGGATTTGGGATGTTGTATTACATTAACTAATATTAAAATGGTATCTCAGTGGAGTCATAGCGGTTGAATTGTCTGTGCAAATATCATGTCATGTGACCACATAGCCCCTCCCCAGTAACCAGTGATGGAAGTAACATATTATAATAAATCAAAATGAACTAAATAAACACTATATCAAGAAAAAGAAGAACAAAAGGACTACATAATGACCAAAAATTAAGACAAAACTGATGCAAATAATGTACAAAATAATCAAGAAAATGACCAAGATTAAATAATACGATAAATGATTAGAAATGAACAAAAATAAGCAAAATTATGACATGACTTATAAACTTTACAAGATTTAGATAAACTTGAAGACAATAAGCAGGGAAATGGTGCAAAGTTACAAACAAGACTAAAATAGTAAATCAGCAGGATGAAAATGTAATGAAAAAAAATTAACCAAATATTCAAGAAAATTAACAAAATAGTCAAGGGAAGAAATATGAATGAGAAAAGCAACAAACGAAATCACAAAAATAATAAGGGAATTAAACCAAGATTTGCAAAAATAAAAACATAATCTACAAACTGAATAAAAAATGAGAAAAAATGTACAAAATAATAAATAAATTGCACAAATCAGAGCAAATAATCAAGAAAATGACCAAAAACGAATGCAATACTAAGCTGGTGTTAACATGTTGCCAACAAAACATGGGTCATATTTCATGTGGTTCATAAAGGTTTTAAATATTTTTTTGCAGCTATAGACACTTTTTTCTGTGCAAAAATTACTCTTTAGATTGTAAAGACTGCTGACCCCTGGCTGAGACATTTATGTATAAGTTATCAGTTTATAAAATGTTTATTCACATAATTATTATATTTTTATTAGGTTTTTTAAAATAATAACCTCATATTTTTCCCTATACTGTATTAATTTTTCCTTTGTACAGGTGATTGTGACTCTGTAGCAGCATAGGTGTACATTTACTCCTTTACCTGTACTTGAGTTCTTTTTCTCATAAAATGTACTACTGAGAGTAGCTATTTTGTGTTTTTACTCTTACTAAGTCCCATTTCTGGTGCAAGCAAAATTATACAAAAACCATCAATAAAATGAAGAAAATAAGGCAAAAAATGAACAAAAACAGAACAAAATTTACAAAATGACCATGAAATGAACAAAATAATCCAGAAAATTGCCAAAACTGAACAAAATAATCAAGCAAATTATAAAATATAAAACACAACCAGCACAAGTGGACAATATAATCTAGAACCTGAGCCAAAAAATAAATAAAAAAATCAACAAAATAAGTGACAAAATGACCAAAAATAATCAAGTAAATGAACAAACATGAAACAAAAGCTGAACAAAAAGCAAAACAAAATGAGTATAAGTGAACATATCAAGCTACAACAGGGATAGAATAAACAACAACAAAAAACAATAATGATGCAAATATAAAAAACTGATAAAAAGATAAAACTGAGCAAAAATCAACAAAACAAGCAGCAAAATGAACAAAAAACATCAAAACAATGAAGGAAATAAGGAAAAATGGCCAAAATATCTGTTTGAGCACAATACATCCTGCTGTAATATATTGTGCAATCTGAAGCTACTCACTACTTGAGTAGTTTTGTGTGGGATACTTTTTACTCTTACTTAAGTACTTTGCTTTATGAGTTCTTCTACTTCAATAAGTGTTGTTTTATGAATTTAAAGCATCATGGCTGAAAAAATATTGCTGGACAAACATGACAAACAGAACTGACAAAAACAACTTATTAATTTCTGCACGTCTTTCCGGTGCTGTTCTTCATTTTTAATTTTCTTGATTATTTTGTTCATTTTTCTTCATTATTATGTTGTTGTTTTATTTACTGCCCAATTTTGTTAATTTTTCTTGATTGTTTGTTCACTTTACTTCATATTCTCTTCATTTTTGAAGAGAATTTGCATTATTCTGTTCAATTTTATTTTTCGTGCATGATTTTATTCATTTAGCTGTTTATTGTGTTAATTCCTTTGTTCATTTTGGTGGTTTTATCGTTAGTTTGTTCATTCTCTGTGTTTCAAAACACAGAGGAAACAAAACATAATAAGCTAGTGATTCACTGCTTTTTGCTTTGGGTTTGTGGTCAGAGCTAGTTTGACTGCTCATTTTCTCTGAAATTAATCATGATTGACTAAAGACAGTATATCGCAATATAAACCAGATGTCACAGTGCCCATTTATGGGTCAATTCGTATTTGACCAAAAGTGGAATTCTTTATTGGATGGTGTATGTTACAGCTGAATCATGTTTATTAATTTGCCATTTTCTTATTTGGGTGAATTAATCCTTTATTGTTGCCTTCATAGCACAACAGTTCTCCATCCATTACACAAAACAGTCTCACAGACGGTACAATCAGTATGATGTGAATTTTAGAGCAATTCCCTGATAAAATATGTCCTCGTCATCATTTCTACATATTTACATCACAAATAATTATAATTAAAGGTCTTGTGACAGTAGAGGCCTGCACATGAGTTGATGCCTTCCCGTAAAGGACAGGTCAAGTTTCTTTAACCCTTTACTCTCCATCTGTGTTCAGTAGCATCAGTCTTTTCCTCTGTATGTGATGTTTGTGAACGTGGACGTGGCTCCTTTGTACAGAGGATTGTGACCCTGTTATTCAAAGACACATAAAAAGACTTCATTTAAGATACATTTGACAATAATACATTTGATGATTTTATAAAAGTTGTAACTATGAACTCTAAAACAGCAACTCCCAAACTTCTTTTGACACAAAAACAAATATTTGCCATCTGCCTGAGACAAATGAGTCATACATTGTAATTACTGTATATGTGTGTGTTTTTAACAGTAAATTAATCCAGAGACAACAGCATTTTTGTGGATTTAACTTAGATAATTGTTTTGCTTAGTGATTCAATTCAATTTAGTTTAGTTCAATTGTATTGGTGTAGTGGCAAATCCTAATCCAAGATTATATCTAGGTGTGTCACAATTCAAGACTGGAGTCTCTAAAGACTACCGTATATAAAAAATAACAGGAGTGATAAGAAAGAAAACAGAATGTGTTATATCTTTTCATTTCAAGTCAAAATGAACAACAAAAAGAAAAGAAAATTAACACCACTGGATCGCCTGCAATCACAAAATCTCTGCCAAAATATATGTATAGACAGCAGCTAGCTGAAGTCTCTTCTTGTTACAAACAGCATTGCTATGCATCTCAAAAGTTGACAGGATGGAAATATTAATATGTCAATCATCATGGCAAGTATCAAGGAAACTGGGACAAACATTCAGGTATTTTGTGGCTGTCCACTGACATACCAGGTACACAGATATGAATGTGGACAACACAGATGAGTAAATGCTTTTTATGTGGAATAATTCATTCTCTGTACCCCTTAATCCTCTGGAGGGTGGGGGCAGCGGCTAGAGCACCATTCTGCTGCTAAACAACCAACAAATCCCCAATCCAATAGAAAAGGTTCCATATTCCATTTTGGGTTGTGATCCAGTACCAGTGAAAACCTTGGACACACCTCCTTTAATGTTTTTTTTTTAATTATTATTTTAGATTGTCCAAAGTAGACACATTTAGTTTTGATGACAGCTTTGTATTCTCTTTTCAGATTCATGAGCTACCATAGTAGCAGCTGTTTTCAACTCCCGGAGTAAATGTATGAGCTCGTGCACCCATGAAGTTGTATTGACCGGCACATCACCTGTCCAAACACATAGCAGACCACTACAAAGAACAGCACCTTTAATGTGCTTCAGTCCATCAAACCAAAACCATCAAACGCGTTCCTGGGATGGTCCTCATGAGAGCCAGTTTAGTCATTGTATTTGATGGTTTTGGTGACTGTGCCTAACATTACTAACATTTTCCTTGCCATAATGTGGATTTGTAGTTGTGGTAGTGCTAATAGTGTTACTGTACGCTTCATCTGCACACGACAACTGATGGTCTAGAGCACATTAAGAAGGTAAGACATGACGCCTGTGAACTGAAAACTGTTCCATGTAACTACCACTTGAATTTGATGAGAATGCAAAGCTGTCATGAAAGCAAAATGTGACTACTTTTGACAATTTAAAATATAAAACATGCTGTTCAACACTTTTGTGTTTGCTACATAATTCCATGTGTTCTTTCACAGTTTGGATGTCTTCAGTATTACTGTACCGTGTTGAAAATAATTAAAATGATGAAAAAATACTGAAGAAAAAAGTGTGTCCAAACTTTACACTGGCAGTGTTCATATAAATAGCAAATAGGAGCTGTTTATGATTTTTATGCACTTTGACACACTTTGTTCACAGTAGAAATTATTTCCATGCATTAATGTTAACATGTGTCTTATGTTTTTATTTAAGACATAATATAGCTGCATTATAAAGCCTACATGAAATGTGTCCCTAGTTGTGAGGGTTGTGTCAGGAAGGGCATCCGATGTAAAAAAACCTATGCCAGATCAAACATGCGAATCATTGGTATTTCGCTGTGGCGACCCCTGAGGGGAGCAGCCGAAAGGAGAAGAAGAACAGGATTGAGCATCTTGAAACCAGTGGGTCCTTTGTGGTTTCAGGGCTTTGAGATTTGGGTGTGTGAGGCCAGTAAGTGCCCTATTACCAGTAAAAGCTAATTAGCAATAGCTAATTTGAACCCAACCCTTCTGTTGACTGCCTTTTGTTCTGCTGGGTGTAACAGCATGCCGCAAAAATAATTAAAAAAAGCATCAGAACATGAGAAGAATACCCTGCGTGTGTGGGCTTTGGTGTGTGTCAGTTCGTGTGTGTGAAGTTAGGTGAGTTTAGGATTTCACAGCACTATTAACAAAATCAAAGCACACATACACTATATTTGTTTTCACCTTAAATGGATGTTACTTTTACTGCGACCCGTAATGTTGCAACTGAACAAACACCACATCAGAGTCTTGTTCTACCTCTTGCTAAAATTACTCACCGTGTCCCACTTGGCACGAGCACGTTCTTCCTCAAATTTGGCAAATTCTCGTCTGTCATGAATGGTAACCAGCAGCTTCCAGATAAGAAGAGCTGCCAATCCCAGGAATAAGATGGCTCCTGCTACTGACAGCAGCACCACTAAAATATCTGGGCCCTTGGGGCAGTCTGGAGGAAAAGAACAGGAGATAAAGGCATGAGTAAAGTGGACAACCGGTATAAGATAAGCCAACAGTCAAGCTTAAGGAAGTCTGAGTTCATAATGCTGTTTCCTGCTTTGTCATATGGAGAACACAACTCACTCCTCCACTAAATACTTTTATTTTTCTACACAGGAATGTGTCTTTTAAATCAGTGAATATTTCCAGGAGTACATTTGATTGTGAACCCAGGTGGTGTATTTTTTCTAGCATTACTGACAGGTACTTTTCCAGGCACTTAGGTCTGTAAAGTGAAGCAGGCTGCAACATTGAAGTAGTAGTAGTAAACAGAAAGTTGTGGTGCTGTTGAATACCAAACTGTCCAGAGGAGGCTGGGCTGAAGTGGAAAATAGAAGCCTCCACACAACCAGGCCACAAATCTCCCTTCACTCATTGAGGTCTGGCAAGACTAAGGAATGTGACTTGTACAGCTTGAGCAAAGCAGAACAAGAGATGACTGACAGTATTTCAAAGACTTGTTAACAGGAAGCCTTCGTACACAAGTCTGGAACAATGTATCACTTACAGCTGCAGTATTTGAAAGTATTTTTGCTGTTATTGAGCAAAAATTCTGCAATTATCTTTCAGTATGTAATTAAAATGATCAGGGAAGCAACAGTTCTACTCTGTTCTGTGGGCTCTGTAACATGGACTTTAGCTTATCACAGGTGTTTTCAGACAGGTAGGGGGTAAATACCTGACTGAGATTTATAATTACTATTTGTTGATCACATTCAGTCAGATGTGGCTGAGTCAACCACCAGAGTCTCATATTAACATGTCCAATTTTAGACCAGAAACAAACATGTTTACAGCCTGGCACAAACAACAGATTTGATCCCCCCCTCTCTCTCTATGACTCCTATACAGGGGGTGAATTTTTATGTACCGTAACTTAGACGATCCAGACCTTGACATTTGCACATAAATAAAGACCTAAGCCATTTGACTGCTGTTCGTCCATGTCTTCACTGTTTCATTCAATCCACTTCAGCTCCTTCACACTCCACTTCTAAGTTCATTTTTCAATCAGTGACCCTCAGCAGTGTGAAAATGGCACCTAGACGCTCCTGGTTTGAGCTTCCAAATTGATCTCCAGAAACGTATAGGTAATGTCACACGGGGCTCATCCATATTTTTTATACAGTCCATGGGCTCAGCATCATCTTTTGAAGTGTCTTTTCTTTTCCACAGTGATATGAAATAACAGAAGGTTAATTAAAATTTAGTTTTAGGTCTTATTTGGACTGAGAGGAGAGAGCCGCGCAAGGTGGGGGTGTGTATTATACTGTAGAATTACGTATAGTGTTTTTACCCCAATTTCAGTTCATGCAGCTTTCAAATCCCGTGCCCATTAATTTGTACCTGGCATTGGCAATTTTTTGTTTTTGTTAATGTTATTCTCCCATGTTTCAGATGGATTGGTAAAAAATAAGACTTAGTAGCACTGTTTTTGTAAATAGCAGTACAGAAATGAACTTTGTTCTTGATTACTGCACAATGGTAATAAAATCCAAATCTTTTTTTTTTTAATACCACTGTTCTTTATTATGTCAAAATTGTCTGTTTTATGTTAGCTACACATACAATATGTGAGTCAAAGAGTTATGGGTAACCTAATGGGGAAACTAGGGTGAACATTTTCAGCCGACATCAAAGACTCCTCTTCCTCACACACATCCTCACTTTACTGCATTTCCTGCTCTTCATCATCAGTATTTCAGTACCTGCATTGGTTAAGGCAAATATACAATTCACATAATGTTTGACAGTGTTTGATCTTTTATATCATGCTTTTATATTAATTCTTTACACCTACGTCCGTGTTTTATTGATATAACAGATATTGACATAATGCCCGGTCAGCTGTGAAGGATTTATCTGTTTCATGTTTTCCCTACCTCTCTTCAATCCCACTCATATGTACAGCTTCATGTTTCATTTTCACCATATTCTTTTCCTTGTCTTTTGCTTACTTAGGCACCTCTCTCCTGTTTTCCTCTTGAGGATATGTGGAGTCAGCGGGTTCCTCGAGAAGCTGGGCAGCTATTTACGACCCTCTTTGACACGGCGGGGTGCCCTGTGTTCAAGGCAAATTTGGTGTACTAGTACGCTACCCAGTTGTGTCTAAATTGAACACACACATTCATTAAAGGCAGACTCATGGACAGACTTTCACCGCGGGCACTGGTGTTCATTAAAGGCTGTTTTACCACCCCACACGTTTGCTGCTTGGCCACAAAACAAGAAGCTGAAGGAGGGCAGGTCGGAAGTGACAACTTGTACTTTGGAGAAAATCCACCAAGGAAGAGTGTGTAGTGGGAAATATGTGGTTATAAATGTTATCTGTGAAATAATCTGTCATTATGGCTTCCTCCAAATCCTTCTTTATACACTGTGACTTTTTTACCATTTGGCTCGGGTCAGTATGTCATTGCTCCCAACTTGTAACATATTGCCGTAATGCTAGGACCTGTGGTATTTGCCAAGTGTGTCACTTTCTGAGGCAGATAGTCGGTAAGACAATTTCACACTTAAAGTTTCATTAGATTTAGGCATAAAACTACTTGTTAGACTTAATGTAAAAAGGTTCAGGGCGAGCCTCATACGTTTACTGCAGTCACAATGTGTAACATAGAGCAAATAAACTTGTACTGTATATGACATGTATGCAAACAGTGTGATGATAAAACTGACCTGAATATCAAGCCATGACACAGGTCAAAGCATGCATAGGGTAACACTGTCATTACAGTTGTAAACAATGAAGTGAAGCTGATTATGATTGACGTGCTACAAAAGTGATATACACGTGTATGGAAACAATCTGAAGTCTGGAAGGGGGTTGGCACGCTTGTGACTTGTTCATATCAATTTTGATGACATTTGCTAAAAAGGCTTGATTAGAGCATCATTTAATGCTCAGTGCTTACTAGGCACTAAATGTAATGGTCTTTTTATTTTAGCCTGAGCATAGTGCACTTTGTCTAAGTTACTTTATTGTCATATATACAGTACTGCATACACATACATACACAAAATTTGACCTCCACATTTAACCCATCTTCAAGGATCGGTGGGTAGCCATGGTGCAGCACCCAGGGAGCATTTGGGGGTTAAGGGCCTTGGTCAAGGGTCCACAGTAGTGATGATGAGGGTGGGCACAGGTAGTGGAATTCACCTTCACCAGGCTGTCTCTCCTCAGTCATCCTGTGGTGAGATAAGCTACAGTTGCTAGCTCTGTAGCAGCTGCCCCTACGACTGATTTCAATTCCACGAGTGAGTGCGTGAGCTCATGCACATATGGCGCTGTAAGCTGTGTTGCCCAGCAGGTCGCCTGTCTAATCATTTATAGCGGTCCACTACATACAATGGTCTACTAGCAAATTGTACATAGTCTGTAGAGTGAATCTGAATCTGCATCTTTAATAACATCACCTGGCTGATATTGTCACATTCAGACATCTAAGAATACTTGCTCTCATTGTCCACTGTTGCTGCAGGTGGATTACATTGGAATATAATGTAAACTCTGCATCAAGTACCTGAAACAAATGGCACCTTGCCTGTAAACAGTTTTTTACATGCGGTGAATGAGAACAGGCTGCTATGGTACATGTTAGTCTTCTCTTACCAGGTTCTCTGATGACAAACAAGATCGATTTTCCACTGGTATCCTCGTAGTACTGAAATCGCACAACACAGTCATCCTCATCCTTGTACGTGCAGTTCACAGCATTTGTATCATGGAGTACTGCATGGAAAATAGAAAATTATAATAATGTAGTTCCTCAGTTTGTAAAGACGTATCTCTGTCCTCTTTCCTGAATACTTCATTTATAAGTCAACAGAGCAGAATGATAACACTACTGGAATTATTGTCTCTTTTTGTAATTGATGCTTATTCAAAATTTAATGTGGTTTTACATACCAATCTCATCCTTAAGTTGAATCTCATCCTTGCAGATACGAGAACAAGTGTTATCGTCAAACAGTTTTCCCCTCTTGAAATGTTTACACTCCACACACTCCCTTCAAAGACAGCAGCAGAAAGCAAACCACTAGCTTATTTTACATCTCTTCTAGATAAATAGAGTCAGTGCAATACACAGAGTCATATGCAGATTAGGTTTATTGTACTGCAGTTAAACATGCATAATGTAGTTCAGTGAGAAGGAATAAAAATTCTGCCCACATATTTTCCCACATCTCGTGCATATTAGCATAAAACTGTGTCAGGTTCATCTAAATTTACATTTATTCTTTTGACTGAGACTGAGAGAAATGAGCTGCAGAAGGAAGGTCTGTATTTTCAATATCTGGCCTTATTTTGGCTCCTGTAACTTTGTCACAGAGACAAACTAAAGCTGAAAAAAACTTTATTTCATTGAAATACAGTACAAAGTTAAAAACTTGATAAAAACTGCAATAAATAATGTACCACAATCAACATTTAACTGCATTTAACTTAATTTTGCATTCCTCCTGTGTGCTTGCTTCATAATGTATACGAATCAAATGGCTTTTCACAGGATGGGACCTGCCTATGGTACATAATTAGTTTCATGTATTCTTTCACTCTTCCCTCTTCAACTGCTGCTACACTTGCAAATCTAAAACTAATTTAAAATATAAAAAAAACAAATAACTAGATGCAAATAAAAACCAATGGCATTTCAATTTCTTGCAATGCAGACTCACTTCTTCATGGTGCAGGCATCAGGACAGGTTGGACACTTGTCACATGTGGCCCCGTAGGCTCCAGGTTGTGTGCACTCGCAGGCCCCACACACACACTGGCCCCTCCCACTGCACAGCAGACCCAGACTGGACATGCAGGTGTCCGTCCGTCTGGAGCAGTTACAGTTCTCTCCCTGCCAGTCTGGAGCACACTGACAGAAGCCACAGTTACAGACGCCATGACCTGAGACAAAACAGACGATTAAGGACAAAGAAGTAAATATTAATGGCCAAAAGATTAAAGTCAAGGGCTGGAACTGTTACCCTTAAAATTAAAGGTCCAGTTG
The DNA here is from genome assembly GCA_029823295.1 of Pseudamia nigra. Taxonomy (NCBI): domain Eukaryota; kingdom Metazoa; phylum Chordata; class Actinopteri; order Kurtiformes; family Apogonidae; genus Pseudamia; species Pseudamia nigra. The sequence continues at coordinate 29,707 of JAQQAE010000243.1, forward strand.
AAAATGTTGGCAAACTAGCTGGTAGCACATGGTTTATAGCGGTCCGAGCGACATTATTAGACAGCTTACAACCTCATAGGTGTACAAGCTCATGCACTCACTTGTGGAGTTAGTCGTTACGCTGCTAAATGGAGCTAGCAACTGTAGCTTCTCTAACCACAGGATGACTGACGAGGGACAGTCACATTCCTTCAACATCTGCTGCAGGTGAGAAAGAACAGACATACTAGCTTGACAGCTGTGAGGTTGTAAGGCAGGTCGCCTGTTTCATTTATATTGGCTACTAGCTGGTTTGCAAACATCACTGGACCTTCAAATGTGCATGTACTTTGCTTAGTCAAGTGCTTGGAGCAATTTTATAATTTTTTTGCCTTTGACCAAAATATGCTAGTTTATGGATGTTTGAAGAGCAGATTCAGTCAGTTCACGTCCTTGTGCCTCAGTGTTGTGCATTTAATAATAATTGGAATGAGATTGGCTGCAAGTCTCCAAAAAAGGTGTGCATAGGTACAGGTAGTCGGATGTCAGTGCAGGGCCTCACATCTCCATTTGACCAGGCATGATGTATCCATGGCAATGACAGGAAAGAGGTTCAGCTTTCAGTGTCTGGTGGTTTGAATCCAAATGAGTGGTACAATGACACAGATTGTTCATTGCACCATGGGTGGTATACGAGCTGAAACTTAAACTACATACTCTGGGGCCTTGAAAGACTTACTGTACATTACCTTGTTAAAAACTGGTACAATATGTCTTTTTTAAGAAGCATGAATGTAAAAAGTCTGAAATCTTAGTACTTGAAATCATCGTATTTACAGCTACTACTTTCAACAACTCAGGTTCCATAGGTTACGATTAATTTCTATCTTTAATGTACTGACAGTTAAAATTCTTTAGCATAGTGTGTTCCTCTTACTTCCTCCTTCAGTTAACTTTATTTTTCTCTGTCACAGGTCCAGCTTCTGGCAAGTGTGGGACTTTTGGACATTTTTAAGAACTTTACAACATATGGAAACTTAACATGACTAGCACTGTTTTGTGATTTTAAATTAAATTAATTTACAACTGTTTTTCTGTTCCTAAAACAATGACATGGTTTGAATTTTACTGTTTTTTTAAGAATATTGACTTTTCTTTGAAACCAAGTCAAAACTCGTTATTGGCCTTGTTTACTTTGTAGATTTTTAAAACAGTATAACTGCAATATGACTGGGATTGTGTAAACTGTGATGTAAATTAAAAGCATTGAAAATTACAAACTGCTCAGTGCTACCAACCCTGATAAATTTACACAACAAATTGGAAAACAGGAAAAACGAGCCATTTTGGATAACCAAACACAGATATGAGAAAATGCATTAATCCTGCCTCTGTGAGCCAGTAGAAGACTGCATTGTCCCCATGAACAAGTGACCAATCTTGCTTTTTTAAGAAAATTGTTCATGAAAATGTCTTAATGTGTGTTTACAGTAATCTTTTGTTTGGTTGGCATCGTCAGATTTAATCTGCTTTTATTTCTTTCTTGGACTGAGACACTGGGAAATATGAATATTTCTTAGTGAGGATGGCATTAATATTAGTATACTGTATAACATTAGGAAGATGTCTCATATCATAGGGATTGTTCAGGGGGAGGGTCCATAGAAGTCGCTCTCTTACTGCAGGAGCACTTAGACCAGTACGGGATGCTTCATGGATATAAATGCATGCATTTAAACTGCATCCAAGCTCGTGTTTTGACATTTTATCATGCCGATCAGAACTGCACAACCTGGGATAATGTACATGCAATATATCAGAAAAATTTGTAAATCCATACTTTCTAAATACTAGTGATCGACCGATATGGGTTTTTCAGGGCCGATACTGATTATTTGGAGCCGATATTCATTTGCAGTAAAAGTGTAAAAAACTGGTGTAAAAATGTTGAATAATACAAACATTTAACTTGGTTTAAATGCCTAAAGCATGTTTATTTAACCAAACAAACAGAAAATAAATAGCTCCAGAAGTACATGGATCCTAGACTCATAAGTTGTTGTAGTAGTCGTGAGATGTGACTTTCACGCAAACAGACACTATTCTCCACATTAGATACATTCATCCCATTGCTAATACGTAGTCTGCTGACTGTTTACAGCCAGACCGGACAACTAACATTATGACATTATGGTATAAACTAACCAGCCTCCACCTTAGCGTGTTCCCCTACAAAAAAACAAGAGTGAATTGAGTTTACGTGCTCTCTCTCAACCACACACGTCTGCTTCACTGTCGATTATTATCAGCACCTTCTTTCAAGTAATTCACAGACATGTCGGGAGGTACGTTTATGGCAGCTAATGTTTACTTCACTCTATTCTGATGCATACTGTAATCGTTAGTAGACATACAGCACTGGGATGTTTATTACAATTTCCGGAGAGTTTTCTGCGTTTACCTTCAGCACGTTTGCGCTCTCCGGAGCTTGTCCACACAAGAAAACGCTACCTCTCTGCCATGTGTGTGTGTGAGGACACAAACATGGCATACACATACTGTGGCTTGTTTTAACCAATCAGATGGCGCCGTGGGCGGAACAATGCTGGAGACAGAAGCGACAGGAGAGAGGGAGAGGGATGGCTGAGCCAAAATAACCGAGTTTATAATTGATTTATTAATATCAGCCCGTCAGATTTAAAAAACACAGATACCGATATATGTCAAAATTCCAAATATTGGTGCCAATAATCAGTCGACCTCCACTAAATACCACAAAAATAGTGGTTAGTTATAAAACCGAGGGACACTGAAAGCACCACAGACATAGCTTGTAATTACAAAATCTGTAAGTCATAATAACAAGATATGGATCTCATAGCTAGGAGATAGTGGGTCTCATTATTTTTTTTGTTCGATGACTGTAATGTGCTTCTGTAGTTGGATGGCTTTGTCATGACACTTTCAAATGTCTTGAGATTTTTCAGAGTAATGATGTCTTTTCTCTTCACCCAACTGTTTCTTGCCATAATATGTATTTGTCCAGCAGTTGTAGTAGCACTAATAGTACCCTCCCTTCCTCTGCACAAGACAACTGATGATCTAAAGCACATTAATAAGGCAAGAAACAGCCTGAATTTAAAAACATTCCAGGTGAACCTGATGAGAGAATGCCATGAGTTTGCATGAGTTGGCGACTCTAGACGATCTAAAAAATAAAACATGGTCTGTGTTATTTAGCACTGTTTTTGTTTACTATATAATTCCATACATGTTTTGTAACAGTTTCGAATTCTTCAGAATTAAAGTGCAATGTTGACAATGCTAAAAATAAAGAAAAATTACTGACTGGTAGTGTAAAATGTTTCCATTTTGTGTCTACTGTCTATCATTCTTTTATTTTCATCTGCCTGTGTGAGTAAATGTGTACACCATCTTATTTTTTGAATCCTACTAGTCGTGTCTGCCAGTTAGAGAATGACGGTGCAGAAATATATTGCTCCTTGTTGTGGCCTATCGCCACAAAACAATACCAAGATAAACAATAAGACAGGAAGCCGCCTGGACCCGTCTGACTGGATAAAGGATGATCCATGAACACGCTGTCTTTACAAGTTGACCACAGGACCACTGGATTTTAATTAGAGGTACTGTGGGGGAAGAAGCATAGTCCACAGTAGACAAAAAGCACTTCAAGACAAAGGCAGACCATGTTTTACTCACAAACATATGAACAGACATTTCCAGCCTCCCGTTGGGGCCTTGTTTCTGGCCAAACATGGGTTTATTTTTAGGCTTATTACACCACACGAGCCAATGAGTAAGCTTTGAGGTATTTTCATGTTAATCTATGGGCTCTGGGGAATACGGCAAAACATTTCTGAGCGAGTGCAGCAGAGGGAAGCGGTGATATATGAGATCTAATGAGGCGAGATACAAGGCAGAGAAGCACACTGAGCCGAGCCATACTCAATTAACCACATTCAATTAAAACAGGAATTAGAAGCAGCATTCTTATAATAGACTGACTGATTTCTATTCTTAGTGGTCTGTGAGATAGTCGTTTGTTTCTTTGTCTGCATTTACTATAGTTACAGACAATTTGGAATTACTGCACAAGCAAAAAAAGAACTGTTTTCTCGAGACCCAAACGTACACTTCCGCTGTCTTTTGAATGTAATTTTTTGCTTTTACATGATTTTAATCTTTTCATGTCTTTTATGGCACTGTGGTCTCATTCATCATTTTTGTTTTGTTGTGTCTTTTCCAACATTTGACTTTTTTCATGTTTTTTTTAAGTAATTTTTGTCATTCTCGTCTCACTGTGTCCTTTTTTATTTCTGCCATGTTTTACTTTGTTTTGTCAAGTTACATTACTTTTGCCTTGTTTTGTCATTCCAGCATTATTTCTGTCTTGTATTTCATGTATACCTTTATATCTTTAACGGCATTTCTGTTCCATACTATAGATTTTGGCTTGTTCCCTCATTTGTGTCTGTTACATAACGTTAATGTTTACATAGTTTTATGTGCTATCTCATTTTGTTGTGTCTTTCGCATCTTTTCATGTCATTTAAGTTATTTTTGTTGTATTATATTATCTTTGTGCTTTACGTGATTTTAATGTTTACAACATTTTTGTCTTGTGGCTTATTCCACATTATAATCTTTAACATCTTTTTAAATTTTGGCTCATTGTGTATCTTTGCTACATCGTTTTTGTCACTTTGTGTTTTTTGCATCATGTTAACTTTCACATGTTTTACATAGTTTTGCATGCTTTATAGCATACTTTACATCATATACATGTTGTTACATCATTTTAATGTTTTACATCATATTTATCTCATTTCCAGTTTTTGTGTCATTTATTCACATTGTACCCCTTAAAGCTGCAGTACATAACTTTTTAAGACATAATTGTTGAAACTGTCACTAAATTCTGGCTGTAGGACATTACTACAGTCATGTCTGGGAAAATGTTGCCTTTTGCATCACCTACAGCCTGTAATAGGACTTTCAAAACTCCATAGTGCCTCCATCACACCAACGAGTGATGAGCTGGCTGTCAATCATTCTCGCCTGCAGTACATATAGAGTACGCTCTGCTGCAGTTATAGTGGGACAAGGACCGAAGGTAGTAAACTAGCAATTCCTCCTTCAGCTCATCATGTTCATGTTGTTACATCATTTTAATCTTTTATATAATTTTTGTCTCATTTACACCTTTTCTGTCATTCATTCATCTTCTACCCCTTAATCCTGTCAAAATCCGGGTGGGGGTGGAGGGGGGCTTGGTTTGCGGATTTGCTGGAGCCTATCTCAGCTGGCTTAGGGCAAAGGCCCTGGACAAGCTGCTACTGTACTTCACTGTACGTATAAACAGACAATCATTCACACTCACATTCACACCTGTGGGCAATATAGTGCAACCAGTTAATCAATTACGTTAATCTTTTGTGTCATTTTAGTTTTTCCCTGATTCATATTTCTTTTGTTTTGTTTCTTTTGTTTAGACTCTCTTGTTACTCATTTGTATGTCATTTCTGTCATTTTCATCTTGTTGCATCTTTTACGTCACTTTAATCTTGTTACAGCTTTTACAAATGCTGTCGCTCCTCACTGACAACCATTTTAAGTTTGATTTGAAATAGCATGGGCTGGATACTGGATGTTTTGACCGGAGGTGGGTAGTACTCAAGGACTGTATATTTACTCCCTTACATGTACTTTTGTGTATCTTGTTAAACGTACTTCTGAGAGTAGTTGTTTTACAGAATACTTTTTACTCTTAGTCACATTTGTGATGAAAAAATGTATATCTACTTTAGGTTAAAAAAAATCAATAAAGCAAAAGGCCAAAAAATAAATCTTAAAAAATCTATTCAATTTAAAAAATTAAGCAATCAACAAAATTTGCAAAAATTTACAAAATAGTCACAAAAAGAAACAAAATCAATTGAAAATGATTTAAAAAATCAGGAAAATGATCAAACCTGAACAAATCAGTCACGTAAATGGTAGAATTATCATCAGTATAATCAAGAAATTGAACTCTATGACCAAAAATGATCAAAATAATCAATATAGTTAAAAAACACACAAAATATGCAATAACCTTTGTAAAAATAAACAAATAAAATAACTACATTGGTTAAAAAAGTAACTATATAAGCGACAAAAATAAACAATATCAAAAAAGAATTTTTAAAAAATCATGGAAATAAACAAAAACAAAAAATGACATGTTTGAAGGCAATGTATTGGGTTCTAATAAATTCTATGTCATGAAGATAATCACTACTTGTGTAATTTTTTTGTTTTCTGTTTCTATTTACTCTAAACACTTATGGTTTTAACCTACAGAACCCTACGAGTAAATGGGTCTTCTGGTTAGTCTTGACATCAGGCAACAGATCAGATAGATCAGCTATACTGTATCTCAGGTATGTATATACATATACCGTATATTTGTGTAATTGTCAGGATGTCTTGTCCTAATGTTATTCATCAACCTTCATGTATTACATGGGTCACTAACAGGATATTAAGTGGAAAAACACTCACAAAAACAAAACATTACAAACATCACTGACCGGAAATCATCTGTTTTGATTTCATGACATACTGTCTCACATTACGCGGATGAGGAGGCTCATGTTGTGGCCTGAGTTGAAGCACTCAACAGTAACCGAGGGCAGAATTTCCCACTGTTTAGAAATCTCAACTGCAATAGAAACTTTCAGTAAAGCGACAGTCCTCCCTGACCACAACGTCCACCATCGAACTATAAAAAGCTGTTGAACTGCAGGTCGAACTTGGCTGCGCCGACACAAACATACAACCTGAACTTTCATATGTACACACGTCCACACACAGCATGCCATGTGTTTATTGTGAATGTACCCTGTGTCCTGGGCAGAAGGGGAGGGATGTTATTGTATGTGATTCTTCCCAGATGAGGTGGGTGGCAAGTCAGTGTGGTGGAGGGGACTGCCAACACATATTTTATGAAACGCACACAAAGACACACAAACAGTGGTCACCATTATGTTCCTACTTCAGTTTCACAGTAGACTAAGTATTAATATTGTGTGGTGTGTTATATGTACCTAAGGGAAAAGGCAAGTGAGGTCCTGCAGAAGACTTAAACATGATTAAGTATGAAGAAAAGAGTTTAAATGCATTTGTTCTATTCTGTTTTTTGATCCTTATACAAATCTTATACACATATGAACATTTGCCCATCCATTGATCCCCATTGCAGTATTTTAAAATATAAGTGACAAGGCCCCACCTCTTCCTTCCCTCCCATTGGATGCTAGTATTCTGTACATCATCATGTCAATAATGAAAGACAGTTTGTTAGGTATCATTTGGTGTTTTGCAACCTGTATCTTATCTCTTAGAACAAAACAACAATCAATCTGACGAAAATGAGTACAAGCCTTATCAGGTTGAAAGTGCACGGACCTCTGTGGGTCTGAATAAATTGTAGAGAGAGTTAGAGTTTGAATGACGTCATTTATGTGATACTGGTTGTGTAATGTTTCCAATTGTGTAATTTCAATCTTAAACCATGATTTCTTGACCTGGAAAAAATATTTATGTTTAAATGAAGGCATGATCAAATGAGGTAAGAAATGACTTGTATGTCACTGTTGACTGCTGTCCGTGATGCACAGTGAACGGGCTGAAACGTTGCTTCTTTTTCAACTCAAAAATTCACTTAGACTCAGGGATGAACTGATTATATTTTTCTGTCCAATGTTCCTTGTGATCTGGCAAATATGAGAAAGCTACAGGAACAGATTATGATGTAAGAATTGCAGACACATTTAACTTCGTAAGTACTGTTTTACCTATTTTAGTCAGTATGGTTTATTTATGACATTGCAATTTGATGGATTCTAATTTTATCTTCACTGTATCTTTGAAAATACCGTATTTTCCGCACTATAGGGCGCACCGGATTATAAGGCGCACCATCCAAAAATGTCACATTTTTAATTTTTTT
>JAQQAE010000244.1:0-37689 GCA_029823295.1 Pseudamia nigra
CAACTAATGTTATGGTAAAAACTAATCAGCCTCCACCTTAACGTGTTTCACTACAATAAAACAAGTGAATTGAGTTTGTTACACGCTCTCTCTCAATCACACACACATGCTTTTACTATCACGGACTGTTTGACTGTCAATATGATCAGCACCTTCTTTCAAGTAATTCACAGACATGTCGGGAGGTACGTAAGAGCGTTATGTTATTCTGCTGCACTTAGTGGTAGTTGTGAGATATAGAGCAGTGAGATGTTTATTACAATTTTGGGAGGATTTTCTGTGTTTAACTTCGACACATGTGTTTGCTCTCTGGAGCTTCTCCACACACACAAAAAAAAAACACTACAGTACCTCTTCAGAGTGTGTGTGTGAGGACACACACGCACACAGCTTACGCATACGTACTGTGGCTTGCTTAACCAATCAGATGGCGCCGTGGGCGAAACAATGCTATAGACAGAAGTGGCTGGAGAGAGAGAGGGGCGGCTGAGCAGAAATAACCCAGTTTTTAATTGATTTCTTGATGTCGGCCCATCGGATTTAAATAAACACCGATACGATACACGTCAAAATTCCAAATATCGACACTGATAATCGGCCCAGCCGAGAATCGTCAAACTGTACTTCAAACCCATCCATCCATTTTCTACCCCTTAATCCTCATGGGAGTTGGGGGGGGGGTGCTGGAGCCTATCCCAGCTGACTTGAGTGAAGGCAGGGTACACCCTGAGTTGCCAGTTCATTGCAGGGCTGACACATAGAGACAGACAACCACTCACATTCATGCCTATTGACAATTTAGAGTAACCTAACCCCCTAGTGTACGTTTTTGGTTGTGGGAGGAAGCTGGAGCACCTGGAGAGAACCAGACTCCACACCCGGCCCCACCACCCGGTGTTGGGATTGAACCCAGGACCTTCTAGCTGTGAGGCACGAGTGCTAACCACTGCACCACCGTGTCACCCCCCCCCTCAAATCATTATGCATTTTGTCACCATAAAATTTTCTGATGATTTTTTGTCATTTCTCTCCCATCTGCTGTTTTCCTTAATGTCCATTTGGCCAACAAACTCAACTCTATGCATACTGTATATAAAGGCACACCGATTAGTTTTAAGTGCTGTTTAGTACGCTGCCTCCCAGCAATTCAATTACCATGACCACATTCTCTGTTTGTGCATGTTAGTGTGGCTGTAGAGTGTGTTTGTGGGGTCTGCTGCTTGTCCTGGATTTTGTTACTGACCTGGCTGATCTCTGGAGTGTGCAGCGTGTAGGAAACAGTTATTGCACCTTTGATGGATACAGCAGGGAGTTGACCGTACCTCTGCATGTGTGGGGTTTGTACAGTACTTACCCTGTTTTGCCCTAGTTTATTGTCCTTGTAATAGAACTTCTGTAGCTCTCCCATGGTGTATTTGAACAACCTGCTTATTACAACCCATTCGTACATACAGTACAACTCTATAGCAACATCTACTCTTGAATTTTGTATAAGTGGCAAGATTTGGCAAACTACCTAGTGAGATTTTCATCTTGGGAGATTATGGTGGATGACAGAGTCAACAAGCAGACTTTGACACTTTGTGAACACTGTAACCATGACAACAACCATCATCATCACATGGTCAGATATACAGTACAGTACTGACATTTGGATTTATACCTATATTGCCTAAATGTCTCTTCTCTAATGGTGTGGACAAAAACCCTCTTAAATGTGGACATTTATATCAGATTTTGCCTGATCCTTGTTCCAACGGGAAGTGTTCTCTACCTTTCTGAAATATGACATATTTTAACATTTAAAATCTTGAGATTAACTGACTGCATGTGGCAACTCAATAAACAAGTATTTTAAAAAGTAAGTGAGAGGAGGGGACAAAAGAGCAATGTTCATCTTATTTGAATTTTTTAATTGATTTAATTGCTCATATATTCTAGGCTTTATTACAGCTCTTCTATTTACAAAATTAGTCACAGCAGGCCTTTGTTCTCACATTTTGGTTCCTTCTCATGTCTGCAATAATGCTAACACTCTCTCCACTATATTACGGTAGCCCTTTTCCTCCTCCTCCTCCTCCTCTTCTTTCACCTTCTCACTCCTCTCCCTTCTACTTTCCCTCTCCTTCCTCTCCTTCCCTTCATCCTTTTCTCATCATCATCATCAAGCTGCTTTCTAATGTAAATCCGTGTTGGATCAGATCTCTTAATTAAGTTTTAGTATGCAAGTTTGTACCCTTACTCACAACCACACAAACAATAGCACACACAAATACACTAGGCTTTCTCTCAGGCAGACAGACTCTGCTGGTGGTTCTGTGCTACAGCGATTAGTATTCCAGGCTCTGACTCATGAACACACACATACACACGCTGCATCCAGGCAGCAGAAGAGTCTCTTCAAGTGTGTAGATAAACAGACTTGAATAGCAGGGTCTCCCCAGGCCATTAGCCTCCAGTTAGTATCACAAACTACGATCTGACCCTCCACTTCTCAGCTGACGAAGCCAAGGGTTTCACCTCTGTGGCTGCTGAAATTGCAACTTATGAGGTCATGGTCATGACAGCCTGCTTATTTGGGTCAGAAAGTGATTTTAAGGCCAGACTGACTGAACTACTTACTTAGTAAAACCGTCATCATTTCCTTATTGTACAACAAATGATTTTTATCATTCAAACAATAATGAAGTCTCGAATAGTCTACCCTGAATCATCAGAAATGGAGAACTGTCACTTACTAATACTACTGACATTCATATTAATCTATTACATGTATAGGAAATGAACCATTCCACACCTCTCAATAATGACAGGCAGATCTTTGAAATAAACAAGCAAAAAAAAAAAAAAAAACCCCCACACACTAATGATTGTATACATTACTGACATAACAGTCACATGATGACACTTATTGGTTTCTGACGTTTTTTTTTTTTAGGCCAATCATGGTTTGACTTCCTGGATGAACATTTTGGAGACAGTTTGACACCAAGTGCCAGAAGTGACCATGTCTGAACCAAAGAGATATAGTTACATTTTGGCAATTTTAAGTGTTTCAAACCACCATGATATAAAAAAAGATAACATTTAGAGTCATTTTCAACCTTTTTTGCAGTTGTAGGTGTCCTGTCAGCAATTTTACAGACATATCTTTTATCATTGTGGTCTATGGGGAAAAGGCCTTCTGGGCTGCAGTGTAGTACCAATGAATGGGAAATAGCTTAAAATTTAGCAGCAGTCTACTTTCCAGTTTGTATGACACTTCCATGGTAATTTTTTTGCTAAACGCAAGCTTACTGACTCAGCAAAAAATCATCAAGCAATGTCCAAAAAATCATTTTGTTAATGGAATCGCTTAACCGTAGCTACAATAAAACTGTCTGTATGGAAACATATACTTTATTCTGATTCTGCAGGAGACAGACCTGACAATCAAACCCAGCATAGCAGACATTTGTCAGAGTATTGGGTATATTAAATAGAACATTTTTCATGGACCAGTAGATAATTTTGTTAAGGTTCCAATAAAAAAAAATGACACCATAATGACACACAAAAAATATTCATTCTACGGAAGGCAGGGGATTTTGGACCCAAACAAAGGTTACCCTAGTGCCAGTGTTGCAACTTGAAGTTATCTATGCATCTGCCACAGTGTCATGTCAAAGTATCACATTTGGTGAATTTGCAGATTACATCTGACTCAGTATCTCACCTACAGTGGCACCAATAAACAGCAACCTTATGTCAATTCTGGGCATGTAATAGTTAAGGGTGCACAGTCAAACATATACGTGAAGGTATCTTGCCTTAACATTCAATGGCACCAGCTATAAATGTCATTTAAGAAGAAGAGGAGGTATTTTCAGATTTAAACTCAATACGTGGTGGACTCCATATGAAAGTGATCCACTGCATCCAACCAGTATGTCCATCTGAGTTGTATTCTCATGTTTTGTTGGTCTCATCTAACTTGATAAAGAAAAGTTACTGTCAAGGCTCATTTTCAACCAGGTAACGTGTCCTCACAAGGACAGACACCAACCCAAATGATTCTGTACATTTAGAGAGTGCATGGACGAAATCACTTCTCTGTTCACAAGGGCAAAGAGACACAGTGGACCTGCCCTAGTTAGAGATAAATAAACTCCAATGCGTTCTCAACATGATCAACATAGCAAATTATACTACACTTGAACAAAAGGGAGATAAAGAGCAGTTTGCACAATGAATACTTTAATTTATTCTAAATTTCTGATAGGAGAGTTTCAATAAACTGATCATGCTTAAGCTTAAAAGATGTCTGTGTCAATATGGTTGTTAAAGTAACAGGTTCTGACCCCTCTGTAGTGTTTTTGTTTTTTGGTGATTATTTTGTGGTTATATCTGTTTTTGTTGCAGATTCTCTCTTTGAACAAAACAGTTTTCTTGTTAACCCTTTCATAGATGGTGTCCACTACAAAGGCAAACTGACAATAACAAGGTGACAAGAAGCAAAAGGTGTGGAATAGTGAGGACAATGAATAAAAGTGAACAAAATCAGAAGCAAAATGAAAAAAATTATTATAAAATGAACCTAATTAGATGCAAAAAGATGAAAAATTGACAAAAATAAATAAAATAAGATGGAACAATAAAGCATATGAGCAAATCTTGGAGTTGCTGAAAAAAGAACGCAAATAAGAACAATTCACAAAATAATCAAGTAAATGAATGAAATTACAGGCAAATATAAAAAAACAAAAATAAATCAGTCAATTCAAGAGTATGCTTTAAAAAAATTAACCAAAAACCAAACCTTTAAAGTAATTTTTTGCTGAGTTACTCCACTTTGCTTTAGTATGGCCACACAGTTACTCATACAAATTAAACCACATATTTGCAGTATCAAGCAGTATTTGGCCTTGTATTTACCAGTATAGAATACTATAAAAATTGTGTAGTTGATTCATAATTTTGTTTTTATACATTATCAAATAGTAACTAAAGTTAAATTATGATTATCTTTCACTAAACTGACATGCTCTGATGTACAAAGTGTAACCATTTTCAAACCAAATCTTCACTCAAAATTATTATCATCATTTTAAAGAGTATAAGTGCTATAAGGCTGAAAATGTCATTCCTCCAGTGTTTTAAAAATCATGCCTGAAAGGGTGAAAGGTTGAGTCGACAGTGTTTGGAAACATGGCTTACAACCTAACAGTTGTCAACCTAGTATGTTTGTTCTTTTTTACCTGTATCAGATGGTGATGGAATCTGAAATGCAGGCTGTCTCTCCTCAGTCATCCTGTGGTGTGATATGCTACAAATGCTCAGTGTTGCAACTCCTCAGGAAGAAAATTCACTACTGTCTGTCCCAAAAGTCACAAGAAGTTGCTAATTGACATCATCACCTAATTTGCAAAGCTGAAATATTATAGAATTGAATAGACATCAGCCGTACACAGCTTCAACTAGCCTTTGAAATCAACTTGATTCCCTCTCCTCTGTATTTTTAAGTGTACAGTTAAAACTGAGTCAGGATGACCTGGCAACATGTGTAGCTTATGTCACTGAGAGGCACACACACAATGAACGAGGTGAGTAAGTGACTCAGGCTGTGTGGGTCAAATATGGTGAACTTTAATGATACTTTGGTGCAATGATTTATATTAAACAGCAGCAGCCTTGCACATGTTTAATTGATTTGCCGTCTGGATGCAGCGAGGTGAGCATCTCCTGCTCTGACTGCAGCTGGGAGGGACTGCTGCACAAGGACTGGGACCCCTCTGAGTGCTTTAGGACATTTTAGGACCTCGCTTTAGGACCTCCCACTGCTTGTTGAAAAGAGTAAAAATGATATGTGATATGTTTCTCCAGTAACACCAGAAAAAGTCGCTAGATTTGTTGTTTGAAAAAGAGTCATTAGAGGAGTCTGGAAACTTGTTAAATATAGTGACAAAGCTGCTAAATTGTTAACATTGCAGATGCTAGTTCCATCTAGCTGTTTATAACTCCTTGAGTGAGTTTTTGAGCTCATACACCTATGAGGTTGTAAGCCATGATGACTGACAGGTTGTTTGTCTAATACTGTCCCACGGACTGCAGCAAACCACATGCTAGTAGTTCGTTTGCCAACATCGTTGATTGGACCTTTAAATGTTACTACAATACCAAGTACTCCAAACAAATCTCTGTTGTGTTTCTCTTCAAGTAGGAAACTTAATATTAAGCAGTGCTCTGACATTTATTTCCAAAAGGACATTATAATTACCTTTTTGATCATTATTAAATATACAGCTGAGTTTATTTTGTTTTGCCCTTCAAGTAGCCAACAATGTATTCTATTAGAAAAAATCAACTTCTTATTGTCAGTCAGTGAAATCACTCAACACCACAGGTTCATAAAAGACTCTGACCTTTCTGCAACTTGTTACTGTTTGGCCCAAAGGGAAATTTCATGGCAGGGGGTAAGATGTTTACTGTTGCCATGTCTCCAGTAACATTACAAGTGGCTCCGGATAAGACCACCAGCCAAATGCCTACACTGTCAAAGTAAATAACTTTTCCCTTTCAAAGAGAGCTGTTGCAATTAACGAAAGAAGGATAGACGAGCACGAAAGAGATGGCAAAACCACAGAAAAGAACTGGAGGAGGGAGGGCAGGATGAAGGTGGGATGGAGGAGGAAAAAGGGAGTGAAAGTCATTGCAATCTTGTCGGATTAAAAAAGAAAAGAGGCGGAGGTGGTATGGAAACAGGAAATCAATTGTTGGGTCAGCGTTCTGCTCCAGCTCCGTTTGAAGCCAGACTGTGTTTATGTGAGGGAGGCAAAGAGAGAGATCATGACTAGGATATTGAAATAAGCTGTCACAAAGATGGAGGTCAAGGACAGAGGTACTTCACTTTTCCCGCACATCACCAATAAGCTCACTGAAGTCAGATGAAGCGTTTGAGTGGGAATTTTCTGGTCATTTTTCACTGCTGATGGTTCAGATATATTCTATTAAAATCCTATTCATGTATGTAATGCGATTATAACTACAAAGCTGAGCTCAGTTGCTTAGTTGATTAAATGTTTGTGCATTTCCACACACATTAGCTATCACTTAGACACATTTTTGGACTAAATGAGCTCAGTGAATTGTAGCTTTGGCTTACAATTGCAAAACACATTCCAAGCTCCATTTAAAAAAAAAAAAAAAAAACATTCATCATGGATTTGGAGCAAAGCAGAATATTTTGACAGTCACACCATGTCTTAATAGTCTGAAGGTAAAACATCTGAATAGGTTTATGATTGAATTTAGCTGCTCATCCTTCAAATGAGACACATGATGATATTTCAAGGAAAATATTTCAATACATCAGCACACAGTAACATACACTGCTGGAAAAAAAGTATTTCCACCCTTCCTCCTTGTATTTTGTATTTTTGTGTAAATTTGTCAAGCATAAATATTTCAGATTATGAAACAAATTTAATAGTAGACAAAGATATCCCCTCCTGTAAAATCATGAATTAACTGTGATAAACTAGTTTCCAAATTATTGCCAGATCAGTTGAAACAAGAAATAACTTTCAACTGATGCTTTTAGGGCACAAATAAACAAAACAAAGAATCATCCATCCATCCATCCATCCATCCATCCATCATTTTGTTTTATTTTATTTTTGCAACTCAAAAGTAGAAAAATAAAACTTCATTCAATTGGAATGACAACTATCTCCTTTATTTCCCTTTGTCATCGGTTCTTGCTAAAAGATGCACAGCAACAAAACCCAGTGTGATCAAGGTCAGGTCGGGTTTTCAGCAAACATGTAGAAAAAGGGAAACTACATGAGCCGGTAGACCATCCAACAGGCATGTTAATTATTAATGAGGGTCTCCTATGACCGAGACTATTGATTGAGCAAATTGCACCCCCAGTTATTTTACAGCCAGTGTCATGTGGCTGCTACAGTTCATGTATGCAGTAAACATGTGCATGTGTCTTTAACATGGGTGTAAACCTATGCCCTTAATGAGATTGTGTTTCATCTGTCATACTGTGGAAAGAATAGATTTTTATTATGTCATATTTGTGTGTGATACTGACAATAATACAGCTCTAACATGTTGCTCCTGCTGCCCTTATTGATTACAGAAAAATCCATAGAGATGTTTTTGTTTTTTTCTCCCTGTAAATGTTAAATTTTCTACTGCATTTGTCAAAGTAGTGATGTTCTTCTGAAAGCGTGTACCGGTACTGTTTGAGTTATTATTTTAACACCCAAACCCACTGCTTTTTATTCATCACACATACTTTGTCATAAGAACAGGTGCTCTGTTTCATCTCCTGGGGCACAAACACATATGCTGTGACATATTTTATCATCCAATCCACTCATGACAGTGCGCACACCTCTGGTAAAAGTCAGCGGAACACATCTCGCTTGTGCTCGAGATGAAGAGTTAACCTCTTGCAACTAAATCTGACTTTATCATCAGCCTCTGTCACTGCTGCTTCTCATCCTGGCAGGGAAGAGACTCTACTGTTCTCATCCTTTTCCAACACGTATAAAAATATTTTTAGGGTTGTGGTCAAGAGGATACATCTCAAGTCTGCCATATGAAAACATTATACAGTACTGTAAGTGCAGCTTTGGATTTTCACTTTTACACTGATCGTTTATGAGATCCTCTTTGTGCCTAATAAGTTTCACGGCTGTGTTACACTCTGAAAAGTCCCGGTGTATTTTTTAACTTTTAAGGGAAATGGGACTGTTTTTCTAATGTTTGTAGAGTGTTAACTTGCCAGAATCATTCCTCCAAGATTCAGATTTTGTCCAGCAGTTGTAGAGGGCTGCATTTCAAGTTTATATCTGGTGAGACTTCCCATCAACAAATGCCACAGGAAAACCAAAATACAGTACAACAATAACATAAATATGCCTTGGAAAATTTAGTGAGAGATGTGTATCTCCATAATTGATCAGTTTCTAATCTGCAGTGAGGAAAATGCCAGGAGTTAGTGTAACCAGTAGGTAAACAGAAACAGATCCTGTTGGATTTGAGCCCAGTGTTTAACTATCACATGAACATCTTTGTTTGGGGTTAAACTGAGGAGAACTGCAAAAGGCAGATGTGCCCTAAAGGCATCAGATAAAGCTCAGTCTGCTAATTTTATGACATCAATTCATTTTACCTTTTGTCTAATTATCCAGAGCTGGTGTTATGGTCCTTGTATGTTCATGCATGCTGACTTGGCTGTTATCATCGTGTCATTTGTACCTGATTGGCTGAGGCTGCTTGCTGTCTAGTCTAATTTCCTGATGTGTCTTCCGATCAGGGTGGTCTGTTTCGTGTGTGTCCGTAACGGTTGTGGTTTGTCATTCCACTGGTAGGATCATACTGGGCTGTTTAAAACCACTTCACATGCTATCATTCTCTCAGAGTCACGTGCACACATTTGCAAACACAGGCACACTGCAGAAGAAAGGGAGTGGAGTATTTAGTACAGCATGGGGACCTTGGTGTGCCAGTGTCAGTGATGGATATGGCAATAGTATCAGCAGTGTTGGCTTTTACAGGGGTGTGTTGTCCACCACTGGGATATGTCAGGGCTGTTCTGCTGAGCCCACACATTCTGTTGCCTCACTGCTATTGCTCCTGGACAATTTTTAAATCTGTGTGCAACTCTAGTTCAAATACAAATGTGGTATGGCCTAAGGAACATCTTTAGCTAAGTTACATTCTTTTTCACGCAGTTAACATGAATACAACAGAGGACCCTTGTGGATGCTGTTGTCTTGATCTTGCTGCCTACTCATACACATACACACACATAAACATTTATGCAATATACTTCAAACAAGTAAAGGTGGAGCATCACCATACATGCACAGGTTGCAGCAGATTTGTGGCAAGGAGGCGTTCAAAGAACTGCTGAGTGCAGATTTAATAGCACAGATATTTAAAGAGAGCAGCCCTTTTATCTGAAGGGACAATTTGAATTATTCATGTTGCGCCATCTGAGAGACAAAGAGGGAGAGAGAGGAATAGAGACAAAGACATTTTCAGAGAATTATTGTTTCTTGCCAGCAGTCAATGGACTCTTGTTCCATCAACAGCAGTTTTACATTTACTAGTCTTCCATTGTTGTGTTTATGTGTGTGACTGTGCATTAAATAGTCACCATCATTCACTTCTTACTTGCTCAGGTGCCCCGAAGAGAAATGTCATTACTACATAGCCTGGTCTTTTTTTAGTATTGGTTCAGCAATACTTACGTCTCTGTGTTTTGTCTCCAGTGTGCAGGGCAGGTTTCTACAAATCTACACTGGGAAACGTGGAGTGTTCGAAGTGTCCGCCTCATAGTTTCTCTTACCATGAGGGGTCGTTGCACTGTGGCTGTGAGAAAAATTATCTCCGTGCTGAGGGAGACCCCGCTTCCATGGCCTGTACACGTAAGTAACTTTGTATCTCTACTTCTGTAATGTGTGTAAAAGTTTCATACCATTGCCACCACTTTCATGAGGTGGTCTAGTTTAAAAGCTACCGTCTGAGTCAGGGTGAAGTTGACTTAGAGATCAGCATTTGTATGAGACACAAACATATAAAATACACTGCACTTCCACCTGGATGTCTGCATGTTTAGTGCTCCTCCATAACCACCCCAGCTACTACCTACTGCCAGCTGCTTACTTAATACCATGTGGCACTCCTTGTTGCTGGAGTAATTACACAAACAAATTACATGCTGAAGCAGCGTTATATTAGCGATTATTATTATTTATTATTAATTACTAAACTTCAATATTATTACTAAGCTGTGATGTAACATGCAGCCAGTATGAAATAGCTGATGAACTACTGTCTGATTGTTTCTTAAAGTAATGTTTTTAATCATGTATCTGATTTTTATCACATCCAGAAACAAATTATGAAATCCTACTGATATGAGCACATGCTATACATAAAATTTGTTTCTGAGTTTTAGTGCCTTGTTATCATTTAACATAAATGAATAACCAATCTATGAATTATTCTCTAACTGCAAATGAAGCCCAGAGGCTTTAGAATTTACAATTAGCTATCCCAATAAGTACACTGGTGCTTTCCTGCACATAATAAAATTAAAGCTCTGTGTAATAGTATCCCATCATCACAACAATGGACAAAAGAGCTAACATTCTTGATTTATTAAACTTCCAAAGAACTCTTTGTCACCTTTTCTGTGTCTAATATGATTCTCTTTTGTCTTCTCTGATACTAATGAATTGCAGATGCAGATGTCTCCTCTAAGCTTTCCAAAATGCATTCCCCATAAAATGATAACTCACCACATTCCCTCATGTCAGATTATGGATATGTCTGTTACTGTAGGGGACAGGGGAAGAGGGGGGATAAAACCCTCTTTTGCCATGTGCAGAACAGTAGAAAAATATAATGGACGCCCCCAGCCACAGATTGAATCCTAATTAGAAAGACAGTCACGGCAGGTCTCTGATGTGATTATCTCAACAGCATCTTGTCAACTAGGCACATTTTACCTCATTGGGATTGACTGCAAGGGCTGCAAAGATAATGATCGTGATTATCTCAGAACAGACAGATTTTACTGTTAGCTGTAGAGGTTGTTTGGAGTTGACTCTTGAAATTTGAAAAAGCTGAGTGCAACATCAGAAAAAATATGTAAATGAATCACCAAACCTTAGAAATGTTTCATCTGCATCCAGGTATTGAGCATTCTTAATTGAAAATGCATCAGTGAATTCACCTGTACATCTCACAGAACAGCCTCAAAAACAGCACAGCCGGCCTGCACTGAAGATCATCATCATTAACAGGTTTATATACTGTATTTTCCGGGTGAAAAGTCACTCCAGTATGTTAGTTGCATGAGCCAAAAAAATGCATAATGAAGAAGAAAAAAATGTGTATTAGTCGCTCCGCAGAACAGGTCGCATCTGTTCGGGGCACTGCGGTTCGTCTCCTCTAGCAGCTGTCAGTGTGACAAGCACCCTATAGTCGAATTTATTCAAAATATAAGTCACTCCGATGTATTTGTCGCTCCTCTCACCAGACTATGCAAAAAACGGTGACTTTTAATCAGGAAAATACAGTAATGATTCTCAAAAATATACAATTATACTGATTATATATGTGTTTATTAAATGCATCTTCATGGGTCTTGTCAATATTAACCATGTTAACCCATGTTAAGACCTAATTGGCTACCTGCTGCATAGTCAAAGATCTTTTAACTTTATTTGAATTTATTTGAATAATTATTACCAAATTATTCTTTTTCAACAATGCAAATGATAAATTGGCACTAAACTATTCAACTTTAAGACACCAACTGCTAGAAGATGTTTGAAAAGCAAAAGAAATATGGGAGAGTCAGGCACCCTAAAAACTCTTCTACTGAGGCTAATTTGATTTTTCCTTAATTTTCCAAAGGCTTTGTACTCTCTGATACACATGCTCTGATTTCAATGAATTGTCATAATTGCTCACTTTAACTCAGAATCAGAATGCGTTTATTGTAATGGTCAAATGTTTCCATCAACAACAAAATTACATTTTCTCCCACCGAGGGGAAGGAGGCTGCAGCCCAGATATTGCGCACAGCCCCTTTCAGCAGTTGGGGGGGAGGAGGGGGGTACAATAGGAAAGAGAGTAAAAAAAAAAACAGTTTCCAGAATAAGGCTCCTTAGGAAGCAAAATTGTGGTCACATAGAAAAAAAGAAACCCATAAGCACAGTTAGCAGACATGTTGCTACACAAACATTCACTGACACAGCAATAAGCGGAGATGTGTGTAGTAGTGCTCGCTTGATGCATTTTGTCATATCAGTTCTGATATGAAAGTCAAGAATCCTCTCTCAAAGCACATACTCCAGGTGTTAAATTCCATGATAGTTACCATGGCGACACATGTTCACAGAAAGTTGAACTTGACCCCATATCAGAGTGTTGGTGTAAGGCGAGGGAAGGGTGAAAAGCGGCCTCTCAAGGCCAGAGAAGGGAGCCGAAAACAAAAACAAAAGATAAGACAGTCACACTTTCAGAGGCAGAAAAGAATTGAATCTTCAGTCTTCCCAGCCTGGTGCAGGTCTACAGTTTTGTTTCTGGTGTTTGACAGCTCTTTAGTCTTGGTCATAGTGGAGTTTGGAGTGTGACTGTTTGGGGTTATGGACAGGTGTGTTTTATACTGATTACGAGTTCAAACAGGTTCCATTAATACAGGTAACAAATGGAGGACAGAGGAGCCTCGTAAAGAAGAAGTTACAGGTCTGTGAGAGACACAAATCTTACTTGTTTGTAGGTGACCAAATACTTATTTTACTGAGGAATTTACCAATTAATTCATTAAAATCCTACAATGTGATTTCCTGGATTTTTTTTTTCTCATTTTGTCTCTCATAGTTGAGGTATATCTATGATGAAAATTACCTCTGTCATCTTTTTAAGTGGGAGAACTTGCACAATTGGTGGCTGACTAAATACTCATTTGCCCCACTGTATTGCACATCATTCCCAGTGCCTTTTTAGACCAGGCAAAATGTTGACCATGTTGACATATCGCAACAATAAACCGAGGCAGGCCATGAGAGGTCTACATATACAGTACATGACCATGTTCACAACAACTATATATGCGTATATACAGTATGTAGTGTAAGCAGTCTACTAATTTGTCATTTCCAAAAACACCATAAAAACCTGACACAAAATAAACACTGTTTTCTTACTCCACCTATTTGTAATTCAGTATGCCAATTGTCATCTATTCTACCTGTGATTCATAAGGGATACTTGAACATGCTTATCAAGTTACTTAACAGATTTCCTGCTTTTTACATATTAAATTCACAAGAAATTTGTTTTCCAGACTTTATTCTGTGTATAAGCTGTCCATGTGGTTCGACTTCTTTAGATTTACACGTGCACAGTTAAAAATTTGCTGCCTCTTCCTCTTATTGTCTCCCTTCCATAAATGCAGAAAAAGAAGACTGTAATGCAGATTGCAGAAACAGGATATATGCATAGCTTGTGAGTGAAGTAAATTCTTGTCAAGTAAAACAAACCAAACAAAGCATTTTATCTCAAGACACAATCCGCCAAGCCTATTTCAATCCCTTTTCCTCCTCGTGCTCAATTGAATTATTTGGCGGTGTTGCATTGTCCTCCACATAATTATAGTCATAGCTCTGATATAAAAATCTGGAACCATTTGGGGAGATCTGTTTGTACTTTTATATGTCAGTTTGAGTCTGAGTTTTTTTGTTTGAAGAGTCTGCGCTGCTGCTGTCCATTCACTTTACTTACTAGTCCAGCAGAAGAGAGGGAAAACAAACAGAGGATCCAAGTTTACATAAGCATATCCCTGCTAGTACGCACATTCAGCTGCAGTGCTAAGGTATTCTGTCGACGGTTTATACATAGTGAAGCATTCGCTTTGATCGTATTTGTTCTTTTAACAAATGTGATGGAAATGAGTTACATTTAGGAAAAAAAAAAAACAGTAACAAGTACAACCGATAAGACAAAGGCAGCTTTTTGGAAATGATCACTTACCCCTCTTAAGACTGCTAGTTTACAGGTTAGATTGTGTTTCTTGTGTCCTTACCTCCTCCTTTTCCTCGCGTCATCTTACCTCCTCTTCCCTCCTTCCACAAGGCCCTCCTTCAGCTCCTCGAAATGTGATCTCCTCCATTAATGAAACCTCAGTTATTCTGGAGTGGAGCTGGCCAGAGGACACCGGCGGCCGAAGGGACATCACCTTCACTGTCCTCTGCAAGCGCTGTCGTGGTGGCAACGGACACGGGAATAACAGCGGTGCCTTGCGCTGTGAGCCTTGTCGGAGCAATGTGCGCTTCCTTCCGAGAGCATCGGGCCTCCACAATACGACGGTGACAGTTGGAGATCTGCTGGCCCACACAAACTACACTTTTGAGATCGAGGCACAGAACGGGGTATCGTCACTGGCACCAAAGATGCGGCAGTATGCTGCTGTCACCATTACCACCAACCAAGCAGGTGAGTTGTGACAGATGACATGTAAAGATGCTTAAATCACTTATCCCAAGGTGTTTTTTTTAGAAAATGCACCGCTCTAGGGTCTAGTCAAACAATTTCTGCTGATTTCCAAAACTGTGCAAATACATTCACTGGCCACTTCAGTTAGGCACATCTTGTCTAATATGCTGTAAGGAGTAAGAAGTTGACAACAAGGGCCCAAAATATCCACATAAGCCATGATGGATCTACCTGTATGCTTTCATGTTGGTTATGTCACGTTCTGACCCTACCATCCAAATGTTGCACCATAAATTGAGTCATATCAGACCAGACAATATTTCTTTGATTGTTCATTGATCAATTTTGCTGAGCTCATGTGAATTGTATTCTCAGTTTCCTGTTAGCTGGCAGGTGTGTCAGCAGCTTCCAGGTTTGATATTCAGACATGTTCACTACGTTACTGCATTACTCAATTATAACAACCAGTTACATGTGTTACTCTTGCCATTTTGTACCAGTCAGACAACTTTCCTCTGACATCTGGCATCAAGAAATTTTTACACGGGAACTGTGTCTTTTGTGGACCAATCTCTGTAAATCCTAGAGATGGCTGTGTGTGAAAATTCAAGTAGGTCAGCAGATTAATAACTAAACTACATTCTACATTCGAGTTACTTTAGTCACCCTTTTTCCCCATTCCAGTTAGCTGGTAGCCAATCAGTCATGCTGGACTGATAGAAATGATTACAAAGATGACCTGCCAGTCAACAAGGCTTACAACCTCACTTTTTTTTTCACCAGATGTTGAAGGAATCTGAAATTCAGGCTGTCTCTCTTCAGTCATCCTGTGGTTAAAATAGCTTTGTAGTACAGTAGCTAGCATGAGCTTGTGCACCTATGAGGATGTAACCTGAGGATTTACCTAATAAAGTGGCCCGCTGGTGTACATTGATCTGTTTTGTAATTCTCAATCACCTATGTGCACAAACCCATTTTCCACAACCACAATAAATGTATGCTGATACTGCTTTGACAAACCATTTGCACGGCAGATTAATTAACCTGAACATGAAAGCACAAGCAAAAAAGAAGTCTGAGTTTGCAGTGGGAAAATGACACTGTCATTAAGTAGAAAAAAAATCTTTTTCTATTAGTTGGTAAAGTCATTAGAGCCCACAGGTATCCACATACCTCCACACTGCAGCAACTGTCTACACCCTTTACACAGATATACAGTAGCTGTTTAAGGTTCTGTGTCAATAACTTACGTATACACTGCAGTGATGTGTCAGTATAATAGCCACAAGTAAAAGCTTTGAATTCACTGATACAACAAGTTGAAAGTTTATTTTGTTTGTGTTTAATTCTATTTCTCAGTTTATTCTTCATATTGACTTTGCCGTATTTTATTCACTCTAAATACCTATGTGTGTGTAGTTCTAAGGATGTTCAGGGCAAACCCATTCTAGCTTATGTGTATAAAATGTTTTTGTCTCCACACTTTATTAATACATCAGGTTGTAGATGGTTCAAATTTGTAGGTGTTGGATAGAACAGTCTGTATGAACTTTTAGCTATTTTACTAGGTGTCAGTGGAACAGAACTGCATGATGTCTGGAACATATAGAAGGGAACTGAATGCAAATTTATTCTCAAGACCTAACCTTGAGGTGCCAAAGCAGTTCGCAAAAAGCCTTTTGACTTAATCTTTCATTTTGAGATAACATTACTATTGTCCTCTCCAAGTGCTGTGAATCACATAAAAAGTGACAACTGTAATAATACATTCATCCTTACGTTATATACGTATACACAAATTACACCTTTAGAGTGGAGCTGCCTTTGACTTGCTGCTTTTTTATTACCTGGATAAACAACATTGTAAAGAAAGTGATGAGTGGGTAACCTTGAAGTAAATGGAATCAAAAGTAAGTGAAGTTTATACATTCACGGTATAAATGGGCGACACGGTGGTGCAGTGGGCAGCACTCGTGCCTCACAGCTAGACAGTCCTGGGTTCAATCCCAACACTGGGTGGTGGGGTCTTTCTGTGTGGAGTTTGCATGTTCTCCCCGTGTCTGCATGGGTTCTCTCCAGGTGCTCCGGCTTCCTCCCACAACCAAAAACATGCACTAGGTTAATAGGTTCCATAGTTGCAAGTGCAAATGATTCTCTATATAGTCATGAGGTCTCAGCCTCAAATTGTGAAGCACCTAGAGATAATCAGTGATTATGATTGGCACTATACAAATTGAATTGAATAATTCATTCTGTACTTCAGTTTTCTTGTGCTCATCAAGCCACAAAGATCTAGATGACCAACTGCAACACTGTGAAAATGGATGCAAGTGTATTTCTTTTTCTAAAATCATTGGTAAATTCATGCTTTCATCAATGCAATTGTAAAGTTGGTAAGTATTCCATATTTTTGCGAGAGACTATGTCATATTTATGCAAGAGTCCTCCTACTGCAGAGTAGTCATATTTTTACAAAGAAATACAAAAGTATATTAATGTACATCTATACATAATGTTCACTTTAACTAATTCCAACTAAATAGGATCTGGGATACCTGCATTTACACTGTTAAAATATTCTTGTGGGTTTAGGCAGACTTTATAGTCAAGACTTAAGTGATCATCTTCCCTTAACCTTAAATTTGTCTTTCTCATAAAACCAGTCTGATTTTGTGGTTAAACAGCAGAGGATTAGGGGTTTTAATCATCATCATCATCATCATCATTGTAATTGGTTGCTAAAATTCACTGGTTGCATCTTTAACATACGCTCTCAGGCATTTCCACTGAATGTAGTCTAGATTAAAGTCTCTTAAGGCCTGTGAGATTGATTGGTTTTAAAAGAAAAAGCAGCTATGCATACAGTTTGAGTGTGCACCATACCATAATGAACATGTATAGATCTTTCTTTGAGTAATGCCAGTATTGAGGTGAATATATAAAAAGAATGCCTCTGTAGCAAAATTGCATATACCACTATAACACTACATTTTCTTCCTCCTTCTAAATATCCTCATTATATTATATTCTGTTCCATAGTTTATATGCTCCAAACATATGTACTCTACCCATCAGCCCTGGACATTTACAAGTCGATCCCAGGCTGCTATTCTCTTGTTTAACGACAAGGATCGGATGTCTTATCCTTCACAAAAAATACCTCATCCTTTTAACAGACACTCTCAACATGAGGATGGGCTCCTAAAACTTCCATCAATCTTTTTACACAAGTATCTCTCCACACTTCACACAGTCCTTACGAAGGGAAAGGAAAGTGGTGCTGTGAAATTCCAAGAGTAAAATAAATCTAGCACAGTAGAAAGTGCCAAACCTCTGAAATCCCTGACTCTAGCAAGGAATGCATAAAGGTCCTGCTATAGTACATCAATCTAGTCTGTTTCTTCCCCCATCTCCCATTACAGTTATGAACAATTTGCCTTTGTGTTTGTTCATGTTTTTGGGTCAGCAGTTCACCTCATTTTTTTTTTAAATTTTCATCTCAATCATGGTAATTTTCCTTGGTCGAAGTTTCTCTTTCTTCTTTTCATCTGGACGTGCGTTCACTTCTCTCTACCTGTTACTGTTTTAACCCAAACCACATTCAGGACCCCACACCTTTTTATATGAGTTTTTGCATGTCTCTGCATTTTATTTCCACAGAAGGCCTTGGGTAGCTTGAGTGGTTATCTGCAAATCCACCGTGACTGCATTCTTTAAGCAGATTTGGATTTTTCTGTAGACAAGCAGAATATTGAGGATTTATCTCTTCTCACCTACATCTGCTTTCATGTAAGAGTTACTAAGACTCTTGGAACATGGACAAAATACACAACCTGGCCCTTTGTGACAGTTACAAATTCATTTCAATTGAGTGAATGGTACATGGGGGCTCATCTGGGAGTTGAACCAGAAAGGTCTCAAATGAGCCACCAATTTATCATAACACAGCTCTAGGTCATAACAAAACAGGACAAGGACACAAAGCCATTTCCCTAAAGACATACATTTTGTGAACTAAATTTGCAAAAGATAAAGTACTTCATGATCTGATTGTGTCGAGCTCATCTGCCTTGACTGGTTGATGCTAGTGGACAGAAGACAGACAAAAAAAAAGTGTAGAGCAGAGCAACAATCAACACAGACAATCGGCAACACAGACAGACATTGGACAGGCTTATGGCTAGCAACCATACGTTTGGGGAAGTGGTGCTTTGCAAAACAACAGGGAAGACGTTATGGACCTGTAACGATGATATGACAATGGAATTACATAAAGTACATGCAAAATTTTAAATCAAAGAATCATACTTTGTACTGTACTTTCATCAGAATAAAGCTTTCAAGTGATGTTATGTGAGCAGCAGCAGAAGTGATGTTGGCAGCAGCAACAGCGAGAATGTCCTTCAGGTGAGCACGGTGGCAGGACACTTGCAGGAAAAAGTCAACTAAGCTGTGAGGGATTAAGGATACTGGCATTGTTAAAAGGCGTGCAAGTTCACTAACAGAATTTTATTTATGTGTGAACAACAATAAACCACTAGAATAATGTATTCAGTATATTTGCTGGAAAATAAGAGTGAAGTGAAAATCACCAACCCCTTGGCTTGAATAATTCAATTCAGTTGAATTCAATTCAGTCATAATCCAACACTGTATCAGGGCACTTCACAAATCAAGGATGAGACCTTTAAACACTCTACTATTAACAACCATTACAGTTAGTCTTTCATTATTGTCTTGAAATTGACCGTTTGTCAAGCTCCTCCCTGTGGTGGCCACTGAACAATCCATCACATGTACCATAGTGTGGCAAATGCATGATGTTTGGATGAAATACAGAATCCCCCAAATGTAGAGGGGCTACTGTTTCATTCTCTTCTCCAAAGTCAAAAATGCAAGAGGAGAGATGTCAACTATAGATCATAAAGTGTGGAAGACCTCACTCACAGGTAAATCCAACAGCAATACCAATCAAGATGTTAACCCTCAGGTTACATTCAAGTTGTATCCTCATTTTTACCCTTCCATACTCAAAACACTTTTAAAATTCAAGCTATAAAAATGTATATTGATATTTTTACACTTTTTGAATTTTTTTACATTAACACCTTACCATGTATTTTAAATATCCATTCATTTTCAATATATTTGCCCTGTAGATGCCTGTTTTTGTCATTATGCCGCTATGTTTTGACATAAATTATTATCAATATGTTATATGCAAAGTAGGTTATTTTATTTGTGAGTATGAGTATGTGCCTGGAACAAGACAGTGATGTAGTGGAACCTAAATTTTAATACACTTTTTATAAAAATAGTACAACATGGCTACAGGTTCAAAAATCAACTGTTTGAATGGATGCAGGGTATGTGTGTAACACTGGTGTGGACACCATCGGTTTTTTGACTTACTTTATGAACTAAGCAGGAAATGCCAAGATTTGCAAACATACTACTGTATATCTATATAAATATACATCTACACAGAGGGAGTTACCAAAAAATGGAAAATGAAGAGAGTAGAAAATGTGCTGACATGACTCTGAAGGTTAACTAGCTTCAGCTAACTCAGCTTTATGTCTAACAAAGAGAGTAAAAAATGTAATGTTCTTTCCTGTTATTTTTATTACATCCAAACCCACAACATAGGGGCAATAATCTGGTGCTCTAAACAAACAATGCTGAGTCATTTAGTTTTGCTAGCAAAGTTCTAAAACCAGATAAAAAAGGAAAGCTATGAAGAGTTATAACTAAATATTAGCTTTAAGTGATACACTATAACACCCTGCTGTGCCAAAACATTTTTTTTCTTCATTGCACACAAAACTGTCCAGATATGGGTGTTTTATTCATTTTGGGAGAAGTAGCTCTTGCTTTAAACTCCTCTTCATTCACAGTTTTCCTCTGCACATTAATGATATTATATCTTGGCCCTTCTTGTCCACTTGTGTTCCTGAGATTTCCGTGGTGTTTTGAGCATTCCCTCATATTCTACCGTATTTGCCGTATGCATTTTTGATATCGCTGAAATTGTCTACTGAGTGTGGACAAATGCCAAAAATTGTTTGTGGTACTAATAGCAACTAAGGTGGCCACACTCAGCAAAGGGTCAATTAGTGGATGTACTGTAGTAGTTACCTTTTGAATGTTCCAGCATCAACAACAGAAGGGCACACAGTGTAAAGATACACAGTAAATCATGCATATAAAAGGACTGTAATACATTTGCTAAAAGTAAGGGCAATATGAGAACAAGTATGAGCACATACAGTGGTGCAAAGTGCACTGTAATTGCCAGAGGCTGATCATGACCTCTATTAAATGGCATGACAAGGATGAGTAATACTCTGTTGGTGCATTTACTGTCTTTTCACATGAGGACATGTGTTTAGACTGAACATACGGATGGACTTAAATAATCCCTTGTTAAAAAAAAGTTCAGGGCAACAGAGATTAAATGCTGCACAGAATAAATGAAGATGAACCAAATTTTAAAAAGGCATGAGTTAGGAAAGCTTTGGAGTGTTCAGTTATAAACCTGATGATCTGTGTAAAGTTTGTCCAAGGGATTGTCAAAGATTTGAATAGATTTTGGATTTGAATGAGCTCATCAAGAGAAAGAAAGATGAGAACGCTTAGAAATTTGAAAAGTATCTTTAACCCTTGATCATCCAAGATGTGGTTCTTGGCCATTTCATACTGTACTTATCTGTACTTTAACTTAGTAAACAGTCCATACTTGAAAACACAGCAGCACAAAAACACACCTTAACCCTTTGATGGTCAAAAGTGACCGATGTAGAGTGTACGTATGTTGTTTTGTTGTCTGTTGCTTTTCATCCTAAATCCTTATTATTAAAAACTTACTTTTTTTCCCCACAAACTATTATTTCAGTTTTTCTGCTCTTACTTGATGGGCAAAAATGTTTTTGTGCATTAAGTTCAAAGAATTGTCCAAAGCAAATAGAATTAATTAAAGCACAGTATAATAGCACTTATTACAGGGTGTGAACACATTTGATGTTTGAGATACCACATGGAAAAAACAATAAGCAACAACAACACCAAAAATGAACAAAATAATAAATAAAGTTAACACAATAAGCAACAAAATGAATAACATACTGAAGAACAGAAATGAAATACACAACAAAATTTACAAAATATATAAATTAAACAACAATATAGCCAAAAATGGGCTTGAAATTTAGTACCATTAATCTCTGATTCATTATGAAGGGAACTAAATAAATTAATATATGCAACAAAATTCATCAAATAAAAAATTAAGCAAATGAACAACACTGAAAAGTTAATCATGAAGATCTAAAAAAAAAAAATACCAGTACAACTGCCAAAATGGTAGTTGTTTATGTAAAGCAAGGTGATTTAAACAGTTTTACTGATGGGGCGATGTATAAAAATCGACATTAATCAGCTTAACATACATACTTTGTCACTGGAAAACCCTAAAAAGAAAACATGCAATTTCCACACAGAAAAGCTCCATGACATAGCCTGCATCAAAAGTTTAATACCAACCTATCCTGCAACACAACACAACGCACAGACCTCTAGTCCTTTCACAAAAACTCAGACTGCAGCTGCACACACTCCATCAGCCCTGAGAGTTTACAAGGATTAGGTATGTCAGCACACTCGCCCCACCTGTCTACGCACTTTCTCTCTCACACGCGCGCATACAGATGCCAAAGCTGTTAAAAGCTGGATTAAGTGTTTCCCTGGGAAGGAGCGGTGAGTCCTGGCTGGGCTGTCAAGGTGCTGTTAGATACCTCCCTTCTCCTCTCACCTCCTCTGCCCTCCACTCATTGTCATAGATATGCTAACAACAGATGAACTGTAATCCACCTGTAAAGTTCAGTCTAATATTAACAAGCTGAATTTCAAATGAACATGAACTTATCCAATGAGGAGAGGGCATAAACATACCGTGTATGTATGGGGCTCCCTTAATTAATATCACACAGTAACGATGCATAATTATTGTGCCAAGCATGAACATAATCACAATTGGTCTTGTGAAGAGGTGGGTAGTATTCAAGTACATTTACTCCTTTACATGTGCTTAAGTAGTTTTTCAAAAATATGTACTTCTGAGAGGGACTATTTTGCAGAATATGTTTTATTTTTACTCAATTACATTTGTGATGGAAAAATGTACTTGCACTCAGTTACATTTGCTCACAGCTCAATGATTCAGAATTATATTTATGCATTCAGAATGTTAATAAAATGAGCATCTTTTGTGCATCTTTGTAGATTTTAGCTTCAACATTGCTCTATATTTCATGGAAAACAGCTACATTTTATTTTACGCGTTCTAGATTTTTTTTTCCTCAAGAAGATAATAACTATAGATGTTGCATTACCATTATATTGAATGCTACCTAATATAAAATGTGAAAAAGGACCAGAAAAGCCTGTTTGAAGGCACTGTAGCAACATAAAGGCATCACATTGTAACACTGCTCCCTCTTATACATTCAAGCATCACCACAGGTTAGTTTTTGGTTAATTTGTGGGCAGTCATTGTCAAGTTGTTTTGAAATGTAATATCTATAAAAGACTGGCCTATGGGACAGACAATGTTTTCATCTCTATTCACACTCATTCAACTACAGCCATCAAATTGTTATCACTTACTGTTGTTGGACAAATATGTCACAGAAACTGCACTGTAACTCTGAAATCACATGTGGATGGCAATGAAAGGCCATTTTTAGGGCCATTATGGGTCTAGGATGCCATAGACAGTAACAAAGAGTGACAGAAAATTAAGTGTTTAGCAACACACATACAAGGAGGGGAGCAGTAGAAGGAAAAAAGGGAAAAGGAACTTGAAGCTGCCTCTAAGCAGCCCAGACACAGTAAATCATTACCACCATAAACCACAGAGCCAATAAAAAGCACAGCCTCACCCCGCTATCGGAACCAGAGGGAGAGGAGGAGAGGAGGAGCAGGGGGTATAGAAACAGATTCTCTCCATCTGGATTCATTATAGACGAAAAAATAACTTCCCGCAGAAATACACACAAGTATATGAACAGAGAGACACAAACACACACATACGCACACATTGCGACTATATAATCACAATCAAGAGAGGCTCGAACATTTCAAAGACAAACATGTTTTTTCCTGTGGTCTAATAAAATTAAAAGTCGATGCCTCAGATGCCGGGCTGGCCCCGAAGCTGCCTGGCAATTATAGAGCAGTAAAAAAAGGGAAATGAGAAAGGGAGTGAAGAAAGAGAGATGGAATGAGGGAGGGTGGTGAGCTTGATAGAGGCAGGGATGTGCTGAAATACTAGATTGGGACCATGTGAACTCCCCGCAGCAAGGCAACGCATGGTTGAAAGATTGGTGAAGAAGATTGGCAAGTAAGAGAATGCCAAACAAACCGTGATGGGAACAGATGATGTGTTTAGGAGATGATTCCAAACTATAAAATGTGCAGTAATTGAGCAAACCAGCAGAATCCAAGAGTTCTGTATAAGTTAAAACTATAAGTACAGAGTTATCGCCGTCAGGATAGTTCATATTTCCTGCACCTCAGCTTGTCAAATCATCAGTTTTTCTCACCTGTTGCACAAAAGTTGGCACTGCATCAGCTGTTCATATCGTGAAATGCTGCACCAGTAGTGTTTTGTTTGATACCAACTCCTTTAAATAATGAAACTGCTCTGAGATCAGACAGAAAAAAATCCTCATTGCTCTCATTTTTCATGTTTTCATCAGTTTCATCAATACTAGGAAAGCAACCATAGCTAATATCTCAATAAATGAAACCAAAATAAATCTTGGTAAGGAAGTATTTTTGAGCAAAGTTCAGTGAAAGTAATTTTTACTGAAACCACACTTTCTGGAATCAGCTTCCAATGACTATCAGAGGAACACGTCATGCTACTTCTATATTCGGTTCAGTTTTAAGCTGAGATTGTTTGCTAATGTCATCATAAGTGTTGATTTTTCCCTTGTTTTGCTTCAGTGGAAACATAAGTCACTGCAGTGGAGAATTTTCTGTATCAAGTAAAATGTTAATAATTCTAAAGTTAAATCTCTACAGGAGAGATTTGTCTTGCCAATACTGAAATCAATACAACTACCAGAGGTATTCATTATAGTTATTTATTTTACTGAAATTGTCTAAAGGTAAACTCTGTTTTCTGGTTTAATTGATCTTAAGCATTGCTCCCAGTGGGGTTAAATCCATATGTCTTTAAGTCTGTATGTGTGTTTTCCTGTTTCCTCAGCAGACAACCCACTCTCTGCATTAGTGCACCCTGTCTCATTCTACCCACCGACCTGGGGCCACAGCCTTTAATGTGGCCCCACTGGGCAGCAAACTGAATTAGCCTAACAGGAACCATAGACAATTGCCAGGATGCAACACCAGGGACTGAACTTCCACTGAACCTTCATATAAAGAAGCTTTCTCTCTCCCACCCCCACCCTCCCCTCTGTCCCTCTATGTCTGCATTTCTCCCTCCCAGCTCCCTCTCCAGTAACGGTGATCAGAAAGGAGAAGACATCCCGAAACAGCGTCTCCCTGTCCTGGCTGGAGCCAGAGAGGCCCAACGGCATCATCCTTGACTATGAGATCAAATACTATGAAAAGGTTGGTGCTGAAAATATCACTCACCTTATGTCCCTGTGAGCAAGACAGGATCATTAACTGTGCTTTGAGTGCAGTGTGTTTTCGAGCAGGGACGCATTTTCCAGGTTCTTGTTATGTGTGGCCCCTTGTCAACCAAATGAACTGTGGTTCAAGAACTGATGCTGCCGCTGGTCAATCAACCTGCATTGGAAATTGCACGAGGAATAATTGATTAGACTTTAAAGGTGATCCTGGCCACTGTCTGGATGCAGGGATTTTTTTTAAAAAAAGATTCTTCACCATTGCAAGCCATTTTCAACATTTTTGCTTGTTACTCAAGAATTGATCAGAATTAGAAACAAAAGTTCTGTCAACTCAAAATACCAGAAATGAACAAAGCGACAAAGCTGAATGAAATGAGCAGAAAACTATCAAAGCAAACAAATAAAGCACCAAAATGAGTAAAATCAATAACAAGACCAGTTCACTTCAAATCAAATCTAATCTAATTTTATTTATAGAGCACTTTTCATACATTGATATAGCGCAAAGTGCTTTACATATTAAGGACACACGTATTACAAATAAAAGACAAAAACACATGTTAAAAACATTAGAAACATACACACAAATGGAGATCCCCCCCCCCCGAATACCCAGACACACACATACCCAGGTCATGCACACACTCCTCGCGCACAGTCTTTGCCAGTAACGGTGTAAAGTATTACATATGGCTTATGGTTTGGCACCAAAGAACCAGGTGAAGAAAAACTATGTATCTTAAGGAGCCATCCACACCGAGACTCACTCCACCCCAGCACCACAAAGGGCACCGCCGCAGGGACCACCCCGACCAAACAGACAGGGGCCCACACCGCGACCGTAAAGCCACAGTGAGTGGCCGTCCAACTGCCCCGGCCAGAGCACCCCCAGGGCAGCCCCCCGTAGATGGGCCAGAGACAGCTCCCAGTGTGGAGAACTCCCTTGAGGAAAACACTGGAGCTGAAACGTAAAAACAGAAAGAACTGATAAACACATCACAGCTAAAAACCAAATGTATAAAAAGTATTAAAACAAAAAAAGCTACATATGTAAAATGAAAAGAACAATCAGAAGCTACATAATAAATAAATAAATAAATAAAACAAACAAATAAATAAATAAAATATGAACAAAAGGAGATAACGGCAGCAGTAAAAGTTAAGGTCAGATCAACGTAATTTGCTAGTTTTTAAAAAGTGAGAAGGGTAGTAAAATGAAGTTAGTCATTGGCTAAACTAAAAAGGTGGGTCTTGAGCCTGCTTTTAAAAACCTCAACAGTCTCTGCAGCACTGAGGCTCTCCAACAGGCTGTTCCACAGACGGGGGACGTAATAATAAAATAAGGCTTCACCATGGGTTTTAGTTCTAACCTTTGGAACAGTTAAGAGGCCGGTACTGGAGGACCTCGGGGTCTTTGAGAGGTCATGATTTAAAAGCAGATCAGATAGATAAAAAGGCCCAAAAGACCATTCAAACATTTATAAACAACTAAAAGAACCTTAAAATCAATCCTGAAACTCATGGAGAGGCAATGGAGTGACTTTAAAACTGGTGGAATGTGCACCCGCCCTCTGGTCTTTGTCACCACACGTGCGGCTGAATTTTGAAGTAATTGAAGATGTGAAATATTTTTTTGGGAAAACCAGACAGCAGGGCGTTAACAATAATCTATACGACTAGAGATAAAAGCATGCATCAACACCTCAGTGCTGGCAAGAGAGAGAAACGGGCAGACTCTGGCTATATTTTTAAGATGATAAAAGCCTGTCTTTGTTATATTCCTGATGTGTGGAATAAAATCCAGCTCATAGTCAAAAAGGACGCCTAGGTTTTTCACTCATTGTTAATGTTTAAAATCTTGTAGTTTAGGTAAGTTTCTGTCTCGTGTCTTCAGGACCGATAATTAAAACTTCTATTTTGTCCTGATTGAGCTGTAAGAAGTTCACTGCCATCCATAACTTTATATCTAAAATACAGTTTAAAAGTGTATTTACTGGCTATGTGTCATCAGGAGACACGGCAATGTAGAGCTGTGTATCATCAGCATAGCTGTGAAAATTGATGCTGTGTCTCCTGATGACAGCTCCAAGTGGAAACATGTACACATTAAAAAGTATTGGGCCTATAATTGATACTTGGGGCACACCATGCTTGATTTCATAAACCCTTCAGGAGCATGTATCCATACTTACAAACAATATATGATCTGTGAGATAGGAGTAAAACCAGTTAAGAACAGTACCTGAGAGGCCCACCATGCTTCTGAGTCTGTTTAACAAAATGTGGTGATCTGCTGTATCAAAAGCAGCGCTTAGATCCTGTAGAACCAGGACTGAGATCTTCTGTGAGTCCAGGTTACACCTGATGTCATTAACAATCTTTAAAAGGGTTATCTCGGTACTGTGGTTTGTCCTAAAACCAGACTGATGAGTTTCAAAGATGTTGTGTATATTTTAAAAAATCATTTAATTGGATAAAAACAACTTTTTCTAAAATTTTACTTAAAAACTGTAAGTTGGATACAGGCTGGTAGTTATCAAGAATGTGATGATCTTAAATTACTTTTCTTCAGAAGGGGCTTCACCAAAGCTGTTTTGAAGGCAGTGGGGAAAACACCCGTCTGAGGAGAGTAATTTATAATATTTAAAAGCTTGTGCTCAAAGAATTCATAAAATGTTTTTAAGAGCGATGTGGGAATTGGGTCTAAAAGGCACGTTGTTGGGTTTACTTGGGAGAAAACTCGACCCAACATCTTCACATCAACCAGGACAAAATTCTCCAGTGTTTCCTCTTGGAAAATCAGTGATTCTATGTTAAAAACTGTTTTGCTGTTTTAAAAGTTTTGATCTAATAGCACTGATTTTACTTCTGAAGTGGTCTGCAAAGTCCTCACATGCAGCATCTGTAGGTTGTATGAAGGACTTTTTATTAAAATCAGCATTTATTAAAAGATCAATTGTGCTAAACAGGAATTTTAGGTCATTTTTATGTTCAGAGATGAGGTTTGAAAAATGGTATGTTCTTGCCTGTTTGATTATATTATTGTAATTTTTGAGTTTTTCACGGATTATATCATAGTGAATTGTTAATTAAGTTTTCCTCCATTTTCTTTCCGCTCTCCTGCAATTCTTCTTCTGTTGTTTGACTTGGTCATTTTTTCATGGGGGGCTGGGTTTAGCATAAATGGTTTTAGTTACCAGTGGAGCCACTGAGTCAATAGCTGACTTCAGTTTTCTGTTAAAATTGTCAACAATAAAATCACAGGGTGCACATAAAATTTTAGGAGAGGTGTTGTGTAAAATGTCAATAAAATTTGCAGCCACTTCAGAAGTCAGATAGCATTTCTTCAGTTTTCACCGGGGAGTCCTGATGGGCAAAACTGGTGATGTTAAAAAATACACAGTAATGATCTGACACAGCCAGGTCAAGAACAGAGGACACACCAGTGGACAGGCCATAGGATAAGACCAAGCCCAGGGTACGTCCTCTGTTGTCAGTGGGCTGTGTGACATGTTTAAAATCCATGCAATTCAGAAGTTTAAAAACTCATTTGCAGAAGGCTCAGAATTGTTATCAATGTATAAATTAAAATCACCAGTTATTAAAATTTTATTGCATTTGGAATGTATGGTTGTTAAAAAGTCAGAAAATTCACTGATAAAAGAGGTGGGGTACTTGGGTGGTCGATAGACTGTGATGCGTAAAATATGTGGACTATTAAAAGCAAAT
Source organism: Pseudamia nigra (assembly GCA_029823295.1). Taxonomy (NCBI): domain Eukaryota; kingdom Metazoa; phylum Chordata; class Actinopteri; order Kurtiformes; family Apogonidae; genus Pseudamia; species Pseudamia nigra. The sequence goes on from JAQQAE010000244.1 coordinate 29,403, forward strand.
GCGTGATATTCGAATGTTGTGTAATTGTTTTACATAATGTCCTTTCTTATTATTGAGCTGCGAGTCATTGATGCAGTTCCACCACCCTTTTTCCCCCCTTTAATAGAAAATAAGAAGTTAAAATTTGGTGGGGATGCCTCGGTGAGAACAGCTGGTGCATTGGTACCAAGCCACATTTCTGTTAAATATGCACAGTCAACATTGTTATCTAAAATCAAATAATTTATGATAAAATATTTATTTGACAGGGAGCGAATGTTTAAAAGTGCCATATTAAAAGATGTGGGTAGGTTATGTGGTGGGATGACTGTCTTTGAATCAGGTGCTGGTTGTAGGGAGTGGAGACAACGTTCAGGCCATCTTGCAGAGGTGGGATGTGGTCGGGGGTGTTTATTATGGCTATTGGTGATCCTTACTGAAATATGGTGTACGGGGAAAGGTTTTGACTGGCGGTGGAGATGTACTATGGCTGTCATGTTGTCATGTAGTGAGTGGTTTACAGGAATGGAGTGTGATATCAATGTTTGTGTATAGAATATACTGTAAGATCCTTTGTAATTTGGGTCGAGGCTATCTTTTTTTTCAAAAAGATAGGGTCTGTCATAAAATGTGGTGAAATTGTCAACATATGGAACATTCATGGTGGTGCAAAAACCTTTTAGCCGGATGTGCAGTTGTTTTAGGCGGCTGAATTTTATGTCTCCAAAACAGGGAGAGGGCAGTGGACCTGAGATGATGCATTGTTTGTTTAGCTGATTGAAACTATTGATGAGGGTGATGAAGTGAACCTGGGTGATATGATGTGTGGCATCTGTTGACATGCACATGCCTGACCATGGACGATCCCACAATGAGCACAGTCGGCTCTGCTAAATCAGATGATTGGTGACTGGGGAGGGGGCCAGGAGGACCAGCGGTCTCAGCAGAAGTGGCAGGTAACGAGGCACGGGACCCAGCAGCTGTGGATGAAGAGGCAGCAGATACAGCAACCACGGGTGCAGAGGCGGAGGTCCCAGCAGTGGCAGATCTAGAGGCAGATGACCCGGCGGCAAGTGAAGAAGTGGAGGACCTGGCTGCAGTGGCGCATGGAGAGCCGGAGGACCCGGCAGAGATGGCTAGTGGAGAGGCGGTGCTCCCAGCCCCATGCTGAGCACACTCGTAGCCAGGACAAGACCACCTATGCACCGTATCCCTCAGAATCCTCCGACGCACCATAGAGGTTGACATCCGGGAGCCTTTCCTGGTCACTGTCATGCCAGCACAAGCAGGACCAGAGCCCAGCTTATTGACCAATGGCCCTTCAGTCCATGTAGCCGCAAGGACACCGCTACCTGGCGGAGCAGTCACACTGTTGCTCGACACATGTGGTGCCTCACCGAGTTGTGACAGCACCTCATAGTGGTTGGAGAGAGCGAGGAGATCCAAGGCTTTCTTTCTGCAGCAGCCCACCTCGGACTGAAGCGGCGAATGCCTCGGTGTCTAGGTGGCGGAAGGCCGAGGGCAGGTGATAGGATCCCATGGTCATCGAGAGCCTGTTTCAGGTCATGTGCGGGAAGTCCATCAGAGAAGTCAGCATCTCGTTCTTGGACCTCAGTTCATTGGAGAGTCTGCGGATGTCCTCTTTCAGGTTAGTAATCTGCTTATTTGTCTCGGTGAGCTGCAGATTCTCTCCATGAAGCCTCGAGGCAGCCATAGGTGAAGTGCCGGTTGCTAGCTAGCTGCTAGACTAAAAACAACAGCGCTCAGCTGCTCAACCCAGTCTCAGGCCAGAGCAACGATAAAGAGCGCCGTTGTGATCTGGCACAATAGTTTTCTATGCCGTGGTCATCTGTACGAGGTCACATTACTCTCACATTTCTCTAATGTTCTCCTGTACATAACTGCCCACCTAACTTATTGTACATTATTTGCACATAACGGTACTCTAACTCTCTACACTGACCATCTGCATATATTTGCTTAAATTGTACATACTGTCAATTACTGTATATACTGCACTGCTGTCCTTTGCACTTCTGATTGGATGCTAAACTGTGTTTCATTACCTTGTATTTGTACATGTGTAATGTTGATAAAGTTGAATCTAATCTAATCTAATATAATCTAATGATTTACTTTTGTTGTGCATAGACCAAGTGATCTTAACACCAATGCAAACACAGCAATAAACTTAGGGCAATATGGTGCAGTGGGTAGCACTCATGCCTCACAGCTAGAAGGTCCTGGGTTCAATCCCATCGCCAGCTGGTGGGATTTTCCTGTGTGGAGTTTGCATGTTCTCCCCATGTCTGCGTGGGTTCTCTCCAGGTACTCAAGTTTCCTCCCACAACTAAAAACATGCACTAGGTGTTAGGTTAATTGGTCACTCTAAATTGTTCAAAGATATCAATGTGAGTTTGAATGGTTGTCTCTCTATATGTCAGCCATGTGTTGAACTGGCAACTCATCCAGGATGTACCTTCACCTTAAGCCACAATATATACATAACATATATTTTCTATTTATAAAATTTTAAGTTACTCATTCCTTCAGTTGTATTCCTGTCATTGCTTGTCTACTCTTTCTCAAGTACTTTTTTTGAGTACTTCTACTCCTGAGTCATTCTAATTATAGTGTAACAGTACTTTTACTTGTGTACTGTTTATCTTTACCTTGCTCACCATTACAAAAAGAAAAGCAGGCAGAAGTACAGGAGAGCAACATTATAGGTTCTACCCAGTGTGGAATGACCCAGGCCGTACAGTGAGGCTGAGGCAGAGGTAACTTAAAGTTGTAACACACTGTTGGCTGTTGGGGTACCGTTCAGTGAGTCCTGACTCCATAGATTATACTGGACTTCTCTCTGAAAATACTGTGTATAAGAAAGTAAATACGTTTATGTCATGAATCATCATGATCTCATGTTTTATTTGGAGCCTCTAATAAGTCATCTGGTGGTCCATCTTTAACTTTTTGCTCTGTTATTATGATATTGGGATTTGATTGACAGATTGGTAGTGGAGTCGGATGAAATCAGACCTTCATATCTTCTATTTATTGAGTAGAGCATCGTTTTACCTGAGGTACACTTGACTATAATTGTGGGTAAGTACTTACACTAACAACACTATGATATGACTTTGTTTAGTCATGCTTGGTGAAGTTTTAACACATCAGTAAGCTAGCTGTTAGCTCCAATGGGTGATTTCATGGTCACTTTGTCCACTAATATACTATACAGTCTATGGTTCTACCACAACACAAAGCTTGATTTGGATCCTGGTGATAATTTGGATCTGAATTTCACCCCATCTTGCAAAGGTAAAGGATCCTTTAAAGAAATTCAGTCGATGAAATCATAACTTCTTTGATGTTGATGTTGGATGCATTCATTGGGTAGAACTGAGCTGTCTTGGTGGAGGTCCATGCTCTCTTTGTGCTTGCTAGATTGTCAATTTATCCACGTGAAAACTTCCATGTTTTCTTGCGCTACTTTCTTGCTCTTCATAAACTCAGTCCTGGGTTTAGGCAGCAGTTTTTACATGTGACATTTTCAGACCAGTTTCTCATCCTTATACCTTATTTTTATCCTCTCCCTCCAGTCTGTAGAAACAAGCCCAATTTGATTTTAGAGAAAAGTAACAATTTTTTATTCCAGCAGGGAAACAAAGTTTTAGGTCTCAAACCATTTTATGTTTGTCTGAAAATGCTTAGAGTGGTTAAAATTAGGTCCACAGACAGAGACGATTTTATTGGTCTGATTTGGTCTGAAATTAAAAATTTACTTGGCCTGTTTGATTTTCTTAATTTTATTATTGAAGGATTGATTTATTGCCATGAGGTGCACTGCAGTAACAGGAACAAGGCCCCTGGTTCCTCTTCATATAAAAACTATTCCCTGTGATTCTTCACCGTCACCTTTCTTCTTGACATCTTTATGTCAATCCACTCTTTATCCTCATGTTTGTCTTTGTTCCTTTTCCGTTTTCTGTTATTCCCGTATTTTTCCCTTTCCAGTCCTCCTTTTCATGTCTCCATCTATTTTTCATGCTGGCCTCCTCTCTCCTCCCGTCCTTAATGGAGACAAGTTTTATGGCAGACAGTAAATGAGTCTGTGGGGTCGCCCATGCCTCTGTGAGGGAAATTAGTGCAGAACGAATTACACTGACTTTCAGCACCAACACTATGCTATGGCTGACATTTGATGGTGAAATTAGCCGTGGATGCAAGTTTAATCACTCTGGCAGATTCAGTGTGAGTCTGTGTGTCTCTGTGTGTGTTCCCGATCACAGTTTGCTTAAATGCCAACAGTGGCCCCTAATCTCTTGATTAGTAGGCTGACAGAAGCTGTTTCCTCTCTAAACTCTGGTTGCTGCTCAGTCATCCTTACTTAAGGTGTTGAAACAAGGCTGGAAAACAGCGAGAGGAAAAGTTAATGACTGGTATGGGGTCAGAGCTCACAACGGATCTGCTTCTCACCCAAGGGCGTCTGTTTTTGAGGAGACATTTTTACGTGGGCATCTGTGGATCCTCCTGGAGATTTCACTTCATTCTGTGTTCTGGTGTCATTGGATCACTTTGGACCTTTTCCCATAAGTTGGAAAGTGGAACAAAAATGGACAAAGTAATCCAGAAAGGCAACACTAAGGAGTAGAACAAGCAACAAAATGAAGAAAAAAAAATTATAATAACTAGGAAAATGAGCTAAATGATTCATAAAATTAACACATATGAGATAAAATGAGCAATATAGTCAAAAAATTGAAGCATATGAACAAGACATGCAAGAAAATGAGAAAAAATGTGTATAATAGACAGGAAAATGAACAAAAGGATCCCTGAAATGAACACATATGAACAAAACTGGAAAAAATAACCAGAAAAATGTGTACAAATGACAAAAGCAAAATTGGGGGGTGAACAACTGTAGAATAATTAGAAAAATGAGCAAAATGATCCATAATATTAACATACAGTATGTGAACAAATAAATAAATAAAATTGTGTCAAAAATGAACACAAACTGAGGAAAAAAGTTAGAATACTCCAGACAACTATAAAAATAATCTGTATAATTAAAATATATGAACAAGAAATGAACAAAATGATTAAGAAAGCAAACAATGAACAAAATCATCAGGCAAAAAGAATAAATAATAACAAAATGTATTTTTTTAAAAATGGACAAAATAATCTCCAAAATGAACAGAAGTCAGTAAAAATAACAAAATCATTAATAAAATGAGTAGAATAATTAACAAAATTATCAAAATTTAACACAATAAGTAACAATTTATTATTAAGAACACAATCAATTCAGTAAGTGAGCAATGATGAACAAAATAAGCAACATATTAAATAAGAAACCTATAAGTACCAAAATTAATAATAAAAATAAATATGTTAAGTTATATATATCTATATGTTATTAAACAATGTACAAAGTACTTCACAGATAAAATAAAGTGCGATTAGGCAAGGAATAAAAAAAAACCTTTTAAAAACGCATTCTTGTGAAAGTATAATTTCAGACAATCTGATTTCCTCTCACAGGTCCTCCCATTTTGGGGACCTCGATGTAACAGCGTTGTGTCCTTTTGTCTTCAGTCCTGCAGCTGGGACAGATAGAAGACCAGTGACCGAGGATCTCAGACTGAGTACTATATGTACATGTTGATAAGTGGTTAAAAGGTCTCAAACATAATCTAGAGCCAGGTCAGCTCATTAATAAAATCTTAAAATGAGTCCAATAACATACAGAAGTTCTGTACTAATTGAAAATTGAACAAAAATGGGACAAAATAATCCTCAAAACTAATGAAAAATAACAAAATACTGTATTTGACAAAATGTGTTTTCAACTGTAATTCAACTTTCTTCAGTTGAACACACAACATAAATACATATTTAATTGCAGGGAACAGAGACAGAATGAAGGGGTGGGACCTACCCAACAAAAACTCCTGGGCCTTTCCACTTACCCCTGTTAATCACATAGTCTTTCAGGAATTAGTGAAGACACAGAGGGATAGACACACAAACATGCACAAACCAAGTTCCCAGAGGATTCTCCACAGTAGCCATACATATCCAAGGATTTAAACCCTTAGACAAAAGGCTCCTCAATGCAGAGGGGTGAACCAGGACAACCAGAGACCCCATTACAGCTCAGGATGAGGACTCTTCGTGTAGCAGGCCGAGGGATGCTAAGGGCCTCTGGCATGCGAGGATCAAGGCCTTAGGAGGACAAAAAGTGGGGGGAAATTCCCCACACCGAGACCGCAGCATTACTCACTTATGAGACAGAAAGAAACTCTTAAACCCGTACACATAAACAAGATGGTGAAACAGATTCCACAAACAGCCAGCGATTTAAAGAGAAAGCTTTTAGTATAAAGATTGTAAGATTTGGAAACTTCATGCAAACTTTAAGGTTTCCCCTGGTTTTGCCCATGTCTGTATTTACACCACTTTAAAACAAAGACATTACAGTGTACACTATCCAGTATCAATTTGTTTTGACTTTAGCTTCTCTTGATGGCTACGACTAGACTTTGTCAGGAAGTAAGCGACAAGGGTGACACAGTGTTTGTCAAGAACTTAAAAGTAAATCAACATTGTTACTTTTCGTGGTCATCTATCATAGTATGTCATATGGGAAAAGTCAGATTTACATACATGGTTTGAGTGACTTGTATGACTCATGTAGTATTTATGATAGAAAAGAGCATCTCCATTGTCAGGATATTTTTGTGAGATCTGACTAGAAGTGTGTGTGTTTCCTTGTCTTGCCAAATATAAATTGTTGATCCATAAACATCCATCTGAGCATGCGCTACTATATCTCAACACTGCCTGAAAAACTCCATGCCATATACATCGGAATAAACATAGTGGCCATTGTGGTGTCCTGACATATATCATGTGAGTTGGAAATGAAGTCCAAAGAAGTGAAATCTTTCACACGGAACTAACTATTTTACTATGTTTGCAATAAACTGCAACTTTCTTGTTAAAAACTGACAACCATCATACGTGAAAATGATGTCACAGCTAAATGGGATCAAAAATTATGTGTTGTGTGTCATTGATAGTTATGCATTTCTCTCCAAGGTTAGGTTTCATAACCCAGAAGAAAGGTGGAACGAACTGGGCCACACTCTTCCCTGTCATAACTTTTTACATATGGCCGTGGCAGCTGAAACCGCGCTTTATGAAACCAAAGAATAAAATTAAAGGATCATACACTGCGTTGTCTGTTGATCTGAATGTGAAAACAAACCAGAGTCTCATGTGTTGTAGTCTTTGGGTTTGGTTGTGCCACCATATCCACCCCAAGTTTTTACCTTAAGTAACGTCACCTGACTTTTATCTTCAACTTCCAGTGTCTTAGGATATAACTTTGATCGTCCAGTATTGCCGCAGATGGGTAAGATTGGAGTGAATTGTACATGTATATCATGTACCCACACCAAGGGGTATTTTTGGTCGTCTGTCTTGACACACGAAAGATATTAATAAATCAACTGATTCCAACACAATGGGAAGTCAGGTTGGAGTTTTTGGTGATGGTCTTGGGAATTCCCAGAAAGCTTCCTAGAAAAGGAGTTATATTTTAACTTTGTGAATCCCTGGGCCATTCTGTGGTGTTCTTCCAACTAAAGGCTGGCGATAAGCAATGTCCAAAAGCATTTAGTGGGAATACATTTTACAGATTGTTTTTGCATGTTTTATCCCTGTGATCTATGGAACAGATTTAAATTGACTTTCATTTTGGCTGTTTATTTGGTTTTATATGGAAGGGGGTCTATTTACATTATTTCTTCAGTACAGTTCATGTTTTTGAGATCTGCATGTGTTTGCCTCTGTGTGTGTGTATTATACAAGCTATAATTTGCCACAGCTTTGTTTAGATTGTTAAGGAAAGATACAGTACAAATGTGAAACTGTGGAAAACATGACTTGTCAGAATGCACATATACATCCACACCCATAAACAGCAAAAAGAGGGAATAGCAACATAATTCTTGGGACATGGGATTTATTTGTAAGGACATTATGATGACTGTCACCCATTAGGAGTGTGGCTCCCTCCTTCAGTCATCACTTTGTGCACATTATTAGGCCATCGCATATTTTGATGTGATGTATTTTGTCTTAAGTAGGACATGTACAGTAAGCAGTGGGCAAGGACCAGGTGATACAGGAATAATTTAAAGTTGTAGTACTATACGGTGGTGCAGTGGGTAGCACTCGTGCCTCACAGCTAGAAGGTCCTGGGTTCGATCCCAACACCAGGTGGTGGGGC
>JAQQAE010000245.1:0-37657 GCA_029823295.1 Pseudamia nigra
CCTCTCTTATCTTTTTAAATGGGTGAACTTGCACATTTTTACATTTCCCAATACTTGTTGTCCCCACTGTACTTATAGCTCTCTGAATATCAAATTTCAGCGAAACAGAGATAAAAAAATTTAAAAATCTGACTGATGGTTCAGTGTCAATTCCACATTATGCAACCATGTCTCCTGTTTTTACATCAACCAGAAAAATGAGAGTCTTTGCCAAGTGTCAGAATCCCACATCACAGGTTTTGATCTGTATTCAACGCGGCCTTGAGATCGAAGCATTTGCTGTCCTGGTGAAAGCAAGTGAGATTTACGACGGGTGTATTTGTTGGTCCAGTCTAATCCATAGGCTTTCCTCAGAATGTGAGCTTGTCAGATAGACCGACAGTCAAACCGAGTTTTCTCAAGAAGGCTTGCTTGTCAAATTGCAGACACACACAATCAGGGCATCTACACACACACACACACACACACATTTTCACAGCAAGGGGTCACATACCCAATCAGGTATACACAAACATATACACACATACGAGTGTACTCATCTGATGTGGCGCTCCAAGTGTGATGACAGTATCAGGTCTTTGTGTGATTGAGGTGACGGAGGCAGAGACAGGATGGGGGCTGTCATCATCTGTGAGTGACAGGAAGCTGAGATGAGAGGGTGAGGGGATTTGACAGCTGACTTCATGGTATGCAGCCTATCCCTCTGTCTGTCTGTGTGTTTGTCTCACCGTCTTCCACTCGGTCTCTCTATCCATCTATCTCTTTCTTTTGCCTGCCAGTCTGTTTCAACCTTTCCGTCTTCTTAGTCCTGTCTGTCCATCTCTGTCACTCAGAACTTCAGACAGTCTACTTTTTTTTTTCTCTCTTTGGATGAGGCATGGATGAATTTTGCCCCTTCTTCCTCATGTCAGAGACTGCATCGAGAAAAACAATGGGAGGCCCATATATAGGGTTTAGAGAACATGCACCCAATTTACTTGGACAGTGGGGGTGTGTGTGTGTTGGCGTGTGTGTGCATCTGTACAGTTGTAGGTCACTTTGACAGCAGCTGCAAATGAGGCAGTATTGCAGGTATTGACTGACATCATTGGCCCCAGGCCCTCTGCACACAAAAAAGAGTGGTCATCATAAATCAGAAGTTGCATTAACAGTTGGTGCTCCAGACTGAAGCATACGGAGTTGTAATTTAACATTATTTTAACGAAGATGTCAAGCCATTTGCTGAAGTTGAATAAAAAGGCCTGGGTCATATTTCATTAAGAACCTATTTAGATGGATTCTATTTAATTAAATTTACAGCAGGAGTATGGAAAGTCCCACAGGTGGCATGCTTAATGAAGCAATAATCAAACAGACCAACGCTTTAAAAACTTCACTTTGGCTTTTATGAATATTCTCAAGTGAATACAAACCGGCTGTAAACCACTTTTAATGCTTTTGTCATTAAAGCTCTGTATTTGTGTCAAGATCAAACCACTTTTGCTGCTGCAGGCTTAGAGATTAAATTTTACAGAGGTAAGACACGTCAATGCTCCATGCCTGTCAGCGCTGCTCATTTCACAACTTTGAATATAATACTCCATCAGAGTTATTTATTGAACATCACCTAAATTATGAAAGAAAACAAAATCTGCATTGGAGGCTGAATTTACGGAAGACAGAGATTGTTCCAGGGGCTGTTTGAAATGGCGAAGCTTAAAGTTTGAGAGAAACTTAAAAAGATTGTGGAGAGGAGGGTTTTTATAAAGGTTTAGACAATTCATATTCAGTTTAAATCGAGTGGAAGCTACAGAAGAAGAGATGTAAACATTTCTCAACATAAAGATGCACCTCAATTCTGACATTTTAAAGAATATTCAATGCCACAATGACTTAACACTTTTTAAAGCATGAATGACCCAGTCAAACACCACATGCTCCAATGTCCAAGAATGTGACCATATCAGACTTCATGCTCTGCCTCCCTCTCACTGCATTGTGTGCAAATACCAGAGTTATTTCACTTTCAAATAGTGTGACATATAGATGCCTTTTTATTTGCACTTAATCATAGACTGCATACTATATTAGCGGACAAAGTCACCGTGACATCGCAGATCGGTTTCTGAAGGGCTGTTTTGAAGCCAATCAGATTGTCACTTCCAGCCAAAAACAGGATGTAACCATGGCGGCGCAGCTACAGGAGTGCAGAATGTCAGGGGTCTCATGGGTAAGTCAAAGCCAGCTGCTAGTTTAGAGATGTGGCAAACCACCAAGCATTGTTCTGAATCACTACAGTCCAGTATATCTCAGTTAAAACTATGCTCTGTTAAATAAATAGAAGACTCAAAGGTCCAGCTCGGCCTGATTCTGCTGGAGAATTGAGCTACCACAGCGACCTGTCAATGAAACCCCAGCACAGCAGAGATTTGCCATATTATTTGCCATAATATCATAAGAGCGGAGCAAAAAGTTAAAGCTGGATCATCAGATCACTTATAAAAATATCCAAATAAAACAAATGAGACCATCATGAGTCATAACAAAAAATTATTCATTTAGTGTTTTCAGGCAGAAGTCCAATGTAACTCTATGGAAGTCAATAAATGGTGCCACAACAGCCAACAGCGGTATTACAACTTTAAGTTACCGGTATTTATGCATTGGCCTTGCTGCACAGTCCCATTCATTGCCCACTGCACTTAATACACTCTGCAGGACATTTTAGATGGCAGTGGGGATATGTAGATTATAATTTTGTAGAATTCTGGGAGGAGTAGTTCACCTAAAAAGGTACGCTCAAATTAAATCAAGAATTGCTTCCCAACCAAAAAAGTACATTGGCCTAATAGTTCAGCTGTTTCTGGTTAAAATGGTGCATTGTATTGCAATTTTATCACATATCTGGTTGCTCTGTGACACATTTCATTTTGTGGAGGAAGCCTTGTCCCCTGGGTCAAGGAAATTAAGAGGCAACAAGCTAACCAAATAGTTTTATGCTAAAACTTGTTGAAATTACAACTTGTCTGTGTATCATTTGAAGCAGGTGGTCCAGGTTGCATTAACTAAATGTGAAAAAACAGGCCTCATTAACTGCACGCAAAAAATAATAAAGGCAGTGATATTGCACCCATGGTATTTGTACAAAATGTTGTAAGGGTGGGTTGCGTGGTCCCTGAGGTGGTGCCATTATACAAATATCTCTGTGTGCATCTGGACGACAACATACTGCATATGTTTTACAAGATGATGGTGTTAAATGTGGTGTTACGTGCTGGGGTCTGCTGCGGATGAAGCCTCAAACACCCATTGGTAAAAAAACTTGCTCAGGAGGAAGCCGGAGTCACTGGGGACTGTGCTGGAGACAGACTCAGTTCAAGTTCACTTCACGTCAGTATTGGATGTCAGACGAATTTGGGTTATATACGATATTTGTCGTTTATTGCAAGATGTTTCATTTTTTTAGTTTGCTTTTTAGCATAAGGTCAGGACAACAGATGGAAATTTGCCCTGCTGACTAACTGCCTCCTTTACAGTTTTATTTATGTGTCTGTTGATTAATGAGCACTGTCCCTGACAAATAAAGCAATAAACGGAACAAAAAGGATAGAAAGTAATGAAACCACTGATAATGAATAGAAGAATAATACATTCAGTGACCATTAAAACTAATCAAGCGAAATGCAAAATCAGATGGCTTCATCAGCACCAGAGTATCACTTTGCATATGAACAAATCATAAAATAACACCATTTATTTTTGTATATTAGCATCTTGTCATATGTCTAGACTTATTTATGATAAGTTTGTCTACTAATTATTCTCACACATTAGCTGCTTGTTTTCACACATCTTGCCCAGTCTGATGTTGAAGAAAAACCATTCATGTCACAGCTACACTGTGGAAACGCAAAAGCCCTTCATGCCTAGCGCGTCACATCATCCCAGCTACTCTCAGGTAGTCCAGCAGCACATACTATTCTTAGGCCTCGCTGTCATTTTTTGTCCGCTTTGCTTCCTCTCTTGTTCAGAACAAAGACTGTGAGATGAGGGTCATCTCTTCTGACAGCAAGGGCGGTGAGCCCCTCTGAGGTTATACTGTGCCACCCTTAACAGAGCGGCGCTTTCGCTGACCTCTTAGCCGGGATTGCGCGTTCTTGTGTGCTGGAAGCCTGTGTGTGAGCCTCAGGTTGTACAAATCCCAACCTGAGGCTCACACACTGGCTAACGCTTCCCAGATTCAGCTTCATCCTCTCCTGTGCTTGTGTCTCTGAATGAGGAGGCATTGCCACAGCCTTGCCTGCTGCCATGACTTTGCTTCGACATCTTTTGTTTTTTTATGTTTGTTAACAGATCTGAAATCCTCTGACAGAGAGGGTGCTGACCTCTGGATATAAATAATACTCTCTATTTGACTTGTGAACAGAATGGATGGTCAGTTCTCCAAGCGACTGTTGGTGGCCGTGCTAATTGCTTTAGTGAGCTTGTCTCGTCTGCTGCCAAGTTACACTCTGCTGAGCCACGGACTTGGCCTGTGCATGAGAGAAAGTTGGACAACAGGGCTCCAAAATATGCCAACATCCATTTGACTGCTTGGCAGTAATACAAATGGGACGGAGAAGGGAGAGAGAATATGACAGAGAAGAAAATGAGATAAAGAATTGGTGATTGAAAAACCGTCAGCTACTGCAGAGGTACAGTAACAGAGACACAGACACAAAACAGGAAAAATAGCAGCTGCAGTGAAAAGTGAATCTGATCCCCTCATCTGTTTTAGCTTTATTTTGGTTGCTGATAGCCCAAGACTGAACAGGCACTTCTCTGCTGTGTAGAAATTTACATAAAAATCAATACCTATTGACTCACCATTAAATTTATTCCCTTTCCCCCTGAACTATTTTGCCTTTTTCTCCTCCCCTTTCTAATTCCTAATGATTGCCTTTCTGCTCAGTGGGGAATCTTTCAAAGCTTCAAAATTTCCTCCCTGCTTGGTTCACATCAACTCAACAGCAGCGCATGAACTGCCTGTCATCCAAATCAGGCAGGAGGTGAGTGACAGCATATCAAATCCCCATCGTTAAACTGGTCGTGGTTGGAAGGAGAAGAAGAAGACGAGGAGAAAAGCTGATGAAAAGGAAAATCTCCCCAAAGGCTGTCTGTGGAGTCAAGAATCCTGGCATGCTGGCAGAGGTTGATTTGTGTGTGTATTTTCTCCGAGCCTTGTATAATGGCTTTGACACTGAGCCTTCTCATTGTGACCATCACTAGTAAGCCTCCATGTTAGGTCACCCACCATATTTCCTTGCTGGCAGTGGTATTAAAAGTGTCAGGCAGGGAGTGCCAAGCAAGAAGCAGTGATGTCCTCGCTAACATTTCTACCTGACAGTAAACGTACAATGCCTTGGAAATCGGAGCACATGGCATTGTTACTTTAGTCATGGAGTTGAACTGCAAATCAAAAGACCATAATCTCTAATGAATAGCAGTTACTGTAGCATGAGTATCTCTTTTTCAGTAACGGTGGACATCCAACAGGTTTTTTTTTATGGCGCTGGATAAAGAATGTCGCCATCCATGCCAATTAGTGGCTATAGGCTGCGTATTAGAAAAAAAGGCAGATAGTAAGGAAATTTCTGAAGCTTTCTAATGATCCTCACCATGTCACACAGATATTGCAGACATGTGTACAAAAGAAAGGGCCTCAGCTGAATGGAAGACCATGCCACTTAAGAAACAGAGAAAAACAAGAGAAGAGAAGCAGAACATGAGACTATCTGTGGTTTTAGGTCACTGGAAGACAGTTTGAGTACTACTAATGAATGTATGGTGTTGTGGGGGGGTCAGATGAAATCCCACGTTGTAAGAGGTCACACTAGAGAACTGATCTTCTGACTTGAGGGCTCAATTTCTCTACGTAAGCGCTGCCTTTTCCCCATTGCCCTGAATATCATTGTTTTCCATGGCCTGTCTTTATTGTCATTGCTGAGATGTTACTTATACTTGTGTGTGGTGGAGCAAAAAGTTTGCAGATGACACCAAAGTGATGAGCCAGTTCGCAGACTGTAATGAATCAGCCTGTAGGGGATTTGTGACAACATAAAATGTGGTGTGCAGACAACAATCTGTCTTGACAAGAAAAAAGGGAGTCGAATGTTGGCATCACGGAGCCCCCAAAGTGACCACCCTTCCAGATGATAAGTCTGCAACTTGAAACTCCAAACAAAACAAAAACAAAAGCACCAATCTCAAAGGGGTTGAAGGAATATTTCAAAAACTATCTCAAAAATAAAATGTTTCCACTGTCTACGCAAACCACAGCTGAAACTCAACACTACTTTATCACTGGATGGGATAATGAAGTAATAATCAAACCTTCGATCAGGTTTAAGTGACTTGTCTCGCCTTGTGACCCACATTTTCCACTGGTCATAAAGTACACAATAAGCTTTGATCTAGCCTAACATATAAAACAAGTTAATTTTGAACTAACTTTGCTGCATTCAAATTCACAACACAGTCACGAGAAGAACAAATGAAAACAAATTTATTAACAAGGAACAAAAGCGCATCAAATACAAAAAACAAGCAAGTAAAGGAACAAAAAGGAACGCAACAATCCTCAAAATTAACATACAAAAAACACAATAATCCAGAACATCTAAAAATGAATAAATAACATGAATGAAAATTAACAAATTAAAGTCATACAATATGCAATGTAACCATCTTTCTGTCAATTATACATAATTATAGCAAGTTTGTTACTTTGATGTTGGGCATCAAAATCTAATCTGTTAATCCTTGAATCTAAGACAATGTTTGTGCCATATTTTGAGTAATTCCCTGCAGGTGTTTTGTCAGTTCGATTCCTAAGAAAACAGAGACCTGAGGTTACACTGACCTTGACCTTTGGCCATCCTTTGGTCTAAGTGTATGTTGGTATCAAAGCTATGGACATTTTATCCAAAAACATCACATTTATATTAGAGGATGGAACAATATACCTCATCATAGAGGTACGTGGAGGAAGTGTTGCAATCAAACAATCATTAAACGCTACATATGAACAGAGGTTCTGGGAGACAAACTGGAAATGTTCCCATATATGCCAATAAAATACCTTAACGATAAATAGAAATGAGGCAATTAAAGATGTTTTTGCTTCAGAAACACCTACAGTTTGCAGACATGTCCCTTTACAATGTTTTACTGTGGCAATTGAATCCATTTGCCGTATCACAGTAGAAATGCTTCAGACACTAGTGCACAATAGATAAGACTTCAGGATGACCTTGGGATGCGCCGTAATTATCATCAATAGCTGTGGTCAATAGTTTAATGTTGAGAGGCAGAATGGCAGCTCATCTCTTACCTGTTTTCTCAAGCATGTCTTTCATGTACACTGCCGTCAATGGCCAAATCACATTGCCAAGTCTCATGAGAACAATATCAAAGCCCTAGGATGCTCCAGAAGGTGAAGCATGTTAGGCAAGCCTAATTGGATACACAGAACAGAAAAGAATGTCTGGTTTTATTTTATCTTAAATCAAAGAGATTTTATCTTGGCTTTCTATTGCGTTGTACTGTATGTCCTTGGATCACATTGAGTTAAATCAAATAATATTCAATTGCACTGTATTCCAATGATGTGAGTCATATAATATCAAATTGACAGTTCATTTATGTGTACTTTTAATATCTTGCCTCATGATTTGGCAGTTCATTAGCATGTGTTATTACTCCTAAGTACTGCATGACCTCTCGTTGTATTGCCTTGGATTGCACATGGTTCATTGTTTCACTGCTGCTAATTTTCCCAATTACAGAACCACAAAAAAACTACAGCGCTGAGGAGAGTTGAAGAAACCTCACTAACCGATCCACATCCAAACCTTATAGTTTTCAGTCTCATAAGTGGCACTGCTGCTCTTCAACACTGCAGCAGATTTCACCCTGAAGCCATAAGAATGCTGTAGAAGAGTGTCGTAATTACATGTGTGAATTTAAACACCCTTGGCTGCATCCCACTTGTTAAGACTACAGTGCCTGATAGTATGTTTGTTTTCTTTGTAAATTCTGTACCTTTTTCATCTGATAGAGAAGAATTTTGCCTGATTTGCAGGTATTTTTAGACCGGTGGGTGGGTTATTGTCATGATTGATTGCTGTAACAATCAATTTTTGTCAAGCTTTCCCCATGTTACTCTACTCTGCTCAGCATGGAAACTCGAGGATGTTTTCCCTTTTGCATTAATGCATAGAACGGTGTCAGATTCATCTCTATATTTCATTTGGACCGAGGGCAGAGAACTACAGAAGTAAGGTCTATTTATGAGTTTGAGTTTTTTTTTTCCCCATCACTTTGAGGCTCCTGCAGCTTTAAGTGGACATGAGCAAACCTTGTCCAAAATAAATCTGTATTATCATTATAATTTAGTCAAACTTGCCGAAAACTAAGAACAGTGATGGAAAATGACTGTTAGACATTGATGAGTATGATAAATATGGCAAATACATCCTTAAATGTGTCTCAGCCTACAGCACTATAAATGCTATAAATACAGGACCTTTGCAGCTTTTTCTTTTCAAAGACCATTTAGTGAGGATGTTAAAATGACTGCTGTAACAGTGTGCCTACTTTACTTACATTTACTGTTACTTCAGTGACATAGTGTCAGTGTTCCACTCACATTAACGTCTTAAACATATGAATTCTTACAGAAAGCCTTGAGATGAGAACAGCCTGATTACCCTGTAAAACAAGTAAACACTGGAAACGATTAGCAAGTGAGTCATTTGTATTTAAAGTTGCCACATTCAAGTCTAATGTAACAATGCATTTCTTTCAACTATGGAGTTAAGATAAAGAGATAAAGCATTCAATGAACCTTGCATCAAGGAGACATTGACTTTAGATGTTCAATAGCTATGTTTGGGCTGAAGGGAAAATTTAGAGCAGAGAGAGTTTATTATTTCATTCAATAGTGTTCATTTTGTTGATTTTTTTGTTGGTTTTTGTTCATTTTATTATTATTTTGCTTGTTTTTGTTCAAAATGTTGACTACTTTGTTCATTTTTGGTCATTTCTATTCATTTTGCAAATTATGTGGTTACACTTATATTCATTTTTGTTTATTTATCTAATTATTGTAATAATTTTGGTGCATTTTTGTGGCGTTTCATGGAGTACATTACTCATTTTTTATTTATTTCTTGTTTATATTATTCTTAGCTATTTTTGTTCATTTTTTATTGAATATTTTGTAAATTATTTTGTTAATTTTGTAATTTGATTCCTTATTTCAGTAATTTTTGTGATTTTTTTCATTTTCCTGATAAATTTGAATAGAATAAAGTTCTATAAAGTTTTTTTCAACTTTTTTTGCTTATTTTTGTTCATTTTGTTATTTTTTTCTACATTTGATCATTTAACTATTATCATTTGCATCAGTTTTGCTGTATTTTTTTGTTCATTGTGTATGTCTTTTTATTGTCTTTGTTGTTTATGCTTATTCTGTTAATTTTTATTTATTCTACAGTGGAACCCTGGGTAACGAATGCTTCTGGTAACAAAATTTTTAGGTAATGAAGAAAAAAAAAAGATCACCCAAAAATGTGTCCCAGGTAACGAAAAAGCCCCATTACGAAAGAGAAAGATCCGGAAGTGAACTATCACCCACCTGGAAGTGAGTGTGTTGTTCCCAGAAGTGACACCCAAACTGGTAGCTAGCTAGCTAATACCAGAAGCTACCAAGCTAGCAACCTGCTAGCTAACAGTAGCGTCTGCCGGCTATAGCGGCGGCTACTGTCGTTTGTGCTCCATGCAGTGTGTGTCAGCGGACACTGGGTCTCAGTCTGCGTGTGTAGCCGGTGCCCAGAGGCTGCCGGCTGTGTTTACAGCCAGCTTGTCTGCTTGTCTGACACGCGCATGGTCTGCTGAAAATACGGCCGGCAGCTTCCAGCTATGGCAGAGACTGCTGGCTAGCTGTAAACACAGCCAGCAGCCTCTGGGCACCGGCTAACCATGCTGCATGTCTGACACACGCACGATCTGCTGTAAACACAGCTGACAGCCTCCAGCTACGGCGGTGGCTACCAGCTAGCCGGTTACTCAGCTAGCTGTAAACACAGCCTCTGGGTGCCGACTACATACGCTGCGTGTCTGACACATACACGGTTTGCGTGTGTCAGCGTGTGTTTACGACCGGCTAGCCAGCTAGCCGGTAGCCTCTGCCGTAGTTGGAGGCTGCCAGCTGTAGATACAGATGTCTAGCTGGAGGCTGCCAGCTGCGTTTACACGTGGCTAGCCGGTGTGTTAGCTGTGTTAGGGGGCTGTGTTTACAGCCAGCAGCCTCTGCCTACGGTGGAGTCTATTGGGTAGCCGGCTGTAAACAGACACACGCAAACTGAGACCCAGTGTCCGTTGACACACGCTGCACGGAGGACATTCATCACTGCCGAGTCATAAGCCAAGGTACGGTGTCTTTATAAATTATTTTTAGAACTAATTTCATGCATTCCGTTTCAGATAATTAACATAACTTCCTTTTCAAATAATAATAATAATGAATAAATGTGCACGAATGGGTGTGTAATGCATATGGGAGTTTTCGTGGGTCTCAGAACAGATTAATTGGTTTTACATGTATTCCAATGGAAAACCAATGTTTCGCCAAACGAATGTGACGCCGTAACAGATTAATTTCGTTGCTTGAGGTTCCACTGTAATATGTTTCTTCCATCACTGGACAAAAGCCACTGGAGGGAGGGGTTAAAGAGCCACATGTGGCCCTGGAGCCACATGTTGCAGACCCCCTGAATAACATCCCGAGATGTTTTTTTCCCCTCATAATTTAATTAAAGCCACAAAGGTGGGATGATTGTTTGCTGCTTCAATTCTCACAAAACGCTGTCAGGAATGATGGAAACACAAATGCACAAATGCACCTAGTTAAGGAGCAAGATCAAACATTAGATGGAGGCTTTGTGTGTTATGAGTCACCCCATGTTCAGCCCTCTGCTGTGGAAGAGTCAGTAATGATTCCTTCCAAGCAAACAGTGCAAAACTAATTCTACTAATTGGTTCTCTGCTCTCTGCTTAGAGGTGTTAATCACTGAAATCAGATGCTGACAGTTTCATTGGATCGAAGATGCTCTGTCTCTTCCATGGCACTGGGAGTCACTGGAAAGCAACATGGGACTGTATTTAACACAAAAGCCAATGTGTGTGTTGTGTTGCACTCCATTTCCACAATAAATGGCAATTCAGTGGTGTGACAATTAAACTAGGACCAAGAACTGCACAAGATGCAGTATGCTCGTGAAAAGTTTGACTGAGATTCAGCATTTTTAAATGCATAAGATTGGTTATAGTAGCAACCACTGGTATAAAAAAAAAGATTATATCTAGGAAAATAGAGTAGGCTTTTAAAAATATATATATCATGTCCAGAGGATATAATGTGTCTCACAATTACAGGGGGAGCCCCAGCAGTTGTCTGCCCTGTGTGATTCAGTGTAGATTTAACCTTTAACACAGATGCTGCAGGTATAATATAAGGTATAATAAAACCTGTATGACCCAATCCATCATAGTTACATGACATTTCAAGACTTTATAATGGTTAACAAGCCTCAGTACACATCATTCCCAAGTCTGAGATAATGATTCCTCCATATGACATGATAGGAATCACCAAAATAAGAAACTGCATGATGTGTTGCTACATGGAATTGTAAAGAATATTGGACCATCAGTAATTCTTAGCTTATTGGGCATTTTTTTAAAGACTCTGTCGTGCCCACGCACATACACCCACTCACAAGCTTCTCTTTCCCCTGCAGAATCTGCTTCGACAAGATAAGTGCGGGACTTGTAATTGTGCGAGGGCCCTCATCTCTCCGTACTGGCTGATAATGGTGCTGTGAAAGCCTTGTGCTCATTACGCTAGCCTTTGTTGTTTTTATTGCACCGCCTGGTTGATTATTTTTCAAGAGAACTCAGAAGGTTTAATGCTCTCCCTTGTTCCGTAAACAGAGCTGCCACTGTGGTAAGCCAACTGCAGCAGAATAAACCAATAAATAAATGGATGATTTAGAAATAATAATAATAAGAAGAAACAATCCTTAAAAATCAGGGACTTGTATATGGGTCCTGTAAAACACCTTCCATATTTGCACACAGCCACTAGGCATAAAGCATTCTGATAGCAGACCTGGTACTGATAGAGAAACCTTCAGACAGCTTTCTAACTTGAGTGAGCACTCCAAGTGGTGCTCACAGTATTAATGGCTGTGGCCGGGACCAATTCAACTGCAACAAGTGTGTGGAAGCAGAGAAATACAGATAAAGTCTCAACATTCATTTTCCTTGCATGGCAAACACTTTGTCAATAGCTTCTGCTGGAACTGTGTACGCTTTGGTTTGCCCGCAAAAAAAGTGAGATTAAAAGCTGGGAGATACAGACACAAGCCTGAGTCATTATTAAAAAGTCAACTTCTTTTGATTTTGAGTCGATTACCGAAACAGTAAACTAGGAGGGTGTTAACCTTTTACAGTTTTGCAAGTAATCACAGCAATATTAACGTATTCGAGGTGCAAACCATATAATTAGTATTTATTAATTTTAATTAATAAATACAATCTTTTCTTTCCTTAATTAATTAAGGAAAGAAAAGATTTTGTTGACCATACTTAGATTTAAATGCAAACCTAAGAAAGTGATTGCTGTGTTAATTTGCCATAGAGGATATTTGTACTGTACATTCTCACTGCAAGCATGTTGAATTTAGCAATAATGTCAAAGCCTGATTGTGTACCCTTAATACAGTACATGCCCAGAGAAGGTTCCTCTTAAAAAAAATAAAAATAAAAATGCATAAAACACTGCACCAACAACATGAAAATATAGTCATATCTCACATCAAATTAAACAGTTGAAACTCTGCTACAAGCACATAGGTCATATTTTCACCAAGCATAACTCCAACACCAACATCAAATATTAAAATCCTAAAAAAAAATAAGCTACATTTGTTAGCTCCGTAGTAGCTATGATTGTGTTCAACTCCATGAGTGAGTGAAGGAGCTCATGCACCTACGTATGAGCGTATAAGCTGCGTTGACTGGCACAATCCCTTGTCTAATCATGTATGTACAGTGCAACAAACCATCGGATACTAGCTAGTTTCCCAACATTGTAGACTGCACCTGTAAAAGGTTAAACTGTACAAAGACACAAAATATGAAGAGTGGGACATAAACCCTGGTCTTCAGTGTGGTGCAGTGTGGAATCCGTGGGTTTACTGTTCTGCCATCGCCACCCCAGCCACCTCCTTCTAAGGCTTATAACATCACCTGGCTTATGTCTTCCATGTACAGTTTAATAGATAATTTCATTTGGGTTTCCTGTTTTTTCTTAAAACAACACTAAGTAATAAAATAGCTCAAGAAAAGCTCAGTATCACATTCATGTATGCCACTCATGTGAATGACCTCTAAATCATCTCGCCCTTTACAAAAAGCGTCAGAAGCTACAATAAAACCAGGTGGTGACAAGAACTGTTCACTAACAGGAGCAGAGAACACAGACATGCTGGTGAATCAGTCTGCTGGTAAATATTGCACTACTAGTAAATATTAAATTACACAGATTACTGACATATCTGAGGGTATGCATACCCCACATGGTGGCAAAAGACTCATATGTATGCCCAACATTTGGTGTTACTAAAAATGAAGAACGAAGATCAGAGAGAGGTGGACATTTTGGTCAGAGTAAAAAACAGATGTTCCAGGGTTTCAGACATTCACTCATAAAATATATATGTGAAGAGTTTATGAAACTTTATGTATTCATTGGTGACTTCCACTGCATTGTAACACACAGAAACAAACATATGGGTGACTAGGCTACTGTTTGGCCTTAACATTGAGTATAATAACAGGAACTCATCTGTTACCCTGCATACTAATTATAAAAGAGGAAATCATTTATTATCATTGCAAAGACATTAGATATGACATATCTTGATTTTGTTCCATTCTGTATCTGATGCACACTTTTGTCATTAGGGGGCATGCATCTTGAACTTAATACTAAAGCATGGGTATTAACAACAAAACCAACCTAAATTAATGAATCATTTAATGCACCATTCAGCAAGTGTGCCAAGTTACCTAAATCAATGTTTTGCAACCAACAGGCTCATGCTGAATCACACAGAACTGCTGATGTCACATCTTCTAAAGGTTACTTTTACCTTCGTCTAACCTTCACGCAATGCTCAAGAGCTGTGCAGCCACTTTCTACTCTGGGTGTCTTGGCAGCTTACATCTGCTTTCGTGTTGATCCTACTCAACCTTCTCTCCTGAAAAGTATGTTCATATAAATCTAATTTGCACCATATGGGGAAACATAATCAATTACTGTACATGCATTATCAATGTAATGAGGATAAACTTTACTGGAGCACATGGTCAGCCATGAAATGTTTGCTTCCTTCAGTGTTTTCCACTTATAATACAACATCCCTAGCAACTGCTGTGTATAAGTCTTACTTTTATTAAAGATTCGTGAAAAGTGAAAACTGCTCATAGTGATCATGTCATTGCCATGTCAAATAGATCACTGTATGCATGACCTGGATTGTGAATTTGCCAGCGTCTTGAATTAAGATGTTGCTCGTGGTGAATGTACACAGATACCTTATGATGTTCAATGTGAATGATAGAAATGAGCCTGTTTGCAGCCTCTAACACACAAACCCTGGCATGGACATTCTAAAATGGTATTCTTCAGACACTCGGTGACTCTTCTGCCTTTTCCTCACAGCATGGGGGTGGTATGCGCCCATACATTATCGATTCACTTAACGATCATGGTTTCAATTATAGGTGCTCATTTGTTTTTTGTTATTTTTCATAAGGGGAAAATTATCTAAATGTGCACGCAGCCCCGGCTTAAGTATGAGGACAACCAGAGACAAGCAGACTCCTGATTACAAAACCAACATTGGTGCAGGAAGGATTCAGTTCCAGGCTTTTTGATACAAATACATGATTGATCACTGCAATTGTGATCAGGATAAGTGGTTTCTTCTGTATTGAGTGGTTGTTAAAGTGTTGAATGGCTCCACTTTATCCTGTACATGTGAATAGATGATGTTCTAGGTCCCAGTGTGATTTTCTTGGAATAAATAGAATACTGTTGTTTGTATTCCTGCACTGCTCAACAGCAGCTCACTTTAATATCCCATATAGCTGACCAGCGTTCAGTCACTTTGCTTTGCTGTTCTGAGGCAGTTTATGTCAGAGCTTTTCAACATTTTTTAACACATTCAAATAATTTTCATATGTCCCAAGTCATACTGTCTGTCCGAAACAAAAAGAAAAGTCACAGGTTGATTATGGTGCCTGGTCACTGGAATATCATTGCTCTAATTATCTAATGGAACAATTTCTTTCTTAAATGTAGTGACTGACTGCACAATGAAACATTAGTCCTAGAGGTTTTTTGAGTCTGTCGCCAAAACTATCAAACACAACAATGAACTGGCTCCTATGCAGACAATAAACACATTAGAATTACCAGCACCTCAGAGAATATTTGACAATGAACTGTCTTTTCTCTTTCCGTTTCTTGCCATAATATGAATTTGCACTCTGTCATTGTAGTAGCACTAATAGGGTTATATTCATATTATGACAAGAGAAAAGACTGTTGTCTGCTGTACAGGTAGCAGTTAACAGAGTTTGTTGAGGCACAAGCAGAAAAGAGATGGCAGAATGCAGAAGCCATATGGAGCCATGGAACGGAGCAGACAGAGTAGACAGAAAAGGAGGCTGATCGAAACAGCCACAGGGAGCGGACGAACTGGAGGAAACACAGGTCAAGTCCACAGGAGGAAGACAGTCTGAAGCCAGGATCCAGGGAGCTATGGAAGACGGAGACAAACGGTAAGGAAAAACTCTACTAAACTCAAGTAATGTAAAA
Source organism: Pseudamia nigra (assembly GCA_029823295.1). Taxonomy (NCBI): domain Eukaryota; kingdom Metazoa; phylum Chordata; class Actinopteri; order Kurtiformes; family Apogonidae; genus Pseudamia; species Pseudamia nigra. Next base: position 15,974 of record JAQQAE010000245.1, read on the forward strand.
CGCTGGAACGAACAATTTCACGTCTACATTTCCATGCAGTGGGTGGGTAGCACCTGCTCCTCAGGACCTATTTTACTCATAACTCGAGGATTTATTCGTGAGACAGGACAAAATTTTGCCCGATGTCTTACTCGTATCACAAAAAAGTCGTATGTTGATGCGCACGTATGGCAGGTACCACTGTACTTCTACTCATTTTTTATATTGTATGAAATTAATTTCGCTGCTGGGATAACAGTGCACAGTGCATAGTTTTGAATGCAGGGGAAACCGGAGGACCAAGAGGAAACCACGGGGAGACCATGCAAAATCCATACAAAACTGGGGTTTGAATCTAGAACCTTCTTACTGTGAGGCGCATATGCTAACCACTACACCACTGTGCCATCTTGGCCACAGGTCAGTGAGTAGGGGGGCATTTTTTAGACTGACTAAATTTGGAGGCAACCAGACTATTAACTAATACTGTGTCAATGCTAAACAGAGGAAATCAACAAAGCATCAAAATGCAGAATATATTCCAACAAATTACTGTATTTTCCTGCTTATGTGTCATTCAGGGAATGTTAGTCGCACAAGCCAAAAAATGCATAATGAAGAATAAAAAAACGTGTATTAGTCGCTCTGGATGACAGGTCGCCTTTGTTCGGGGAACGTGCGACAAGTGCGCAGCTGCGGCCGCACGCTTGATGCCAGACACGAGAGCTTGCGGCTCCCCTCCCCGCCTCACCGGGTAAGTGACGGCACATTCGGTGTTAAGCTGATGGCAGATATGGTTGTTACCGGTAATGTCTACATTTTAAATTGTCAGCAATACAGTTGCGGCAGACGAAGGTACACAAGCCTAGAGCGACGTCTAGCGGCTGTCAGTGTGACAAACACCCTATACTCGCAATTCTTTAAAATAAAAGTCACGCTGATGTATTTGTGGCTCCCCTAGCCACACTATGCAAAAAAGTGACTTGTAATCTGGAAAATACGATAACTAAATGAACAAACGAAGCGACGAAATTCACAAACATTACTGAATACATTGTGAAAAATGAACAAAACAAACAATATGAATTACATCTCCAAAAATACAAAACAAAATGAGCAAAAATAAACAAAATAATCACAAAAAATTAAATTTACTTTAAATGTATTTATATTTTCCTGGTTCTGACACTAAACTGATGACAATTACCGGTAATGTGCATTTTGTACTTTATAACCTGCTGATATATTTAGAACACAATTCAGTAGTCTAATAAATCACACATAATTAAGTTACTCACTACTTGAGTAGTTTTATGAGATACTTATGTCTATTAGTACTACTACTTGAGTCATTAGAATCATAAAGTAACAATATATTTAATTGTGTACTGTAAGTGAGTAGCACACTGAAATCGGACGGCACAGGAATCCTTGACACCTACAATTTAAGAGCTGGATGGAGTGACGAAAATACCGGAATTAAAAACTGTTCGCCTTGTACAGTACGTCACAGAATACCTACACAGCACAGATGAGAAAGCACTTCTCAAATTATCTCCATCATGATTATAAGGATGGTGGGTGGTAGTGTTATTAAACTTATTATGCTTTAATTTTATAGTTACTTCGTCTGCTCTATTGATATAACTAAAGCTTATTTTAATGTCTCAACATGTACATGTAGTGGTGATTGGCTGTTGTATCTTACAATGGTCATTAAAACAACCATAGACAACACAATGGCCACCTGTCATTGTCATTCACTCGATGACATCTTGCAAGAATCTTGCCCTTATCATTTATATCAACTGCACATCAATGTGGAGTGCTTTTTAGCAGAGATTAGGTTCAAGAAGTTGGATAAGGTCAAGGCCATGAGTCACAACCAACACTTTTTTAGGGCTGAAGGAGAGGCAACAATATGCACAACATAATCATGAAAAAAGTACTTCACATTCTATTAGAAATCATATGATGCCATTTAAAGCCTCTAAACAGCCTTTTCCACAGAGGCTCTTACAACACTAATACAGTAGGCAGCATTTTGTGCATCTCAAATGGCAACTCCGTATCATTACTGTAATCACCAGGAGAGCTGTCTTGCCAGGCACCATAAAGATAGATCCTGTGAGTAGTTTAGCGCTATTTCCGATGAGGAGGTTGAAACTTCCCAGAAAAGGATATTAAACCACAGGATAGAGCTAAGGCTTGTTTTTGAACGTTTAGGGGTAGATGTCATGCTGGAAGGAGAACATTCAGGCACATTCAGGACGATACTTAGACTAGGGAATGATTTTAGAAGCATATTATTAGTGTAATCATTATACTGCCCTATGAAGGAGTACCTCGGCATACAGTGATTTGTTCATTTTCTTGATTGTTGTCTTCGTGCCAAACATTTTCTGAACTATTTTTGTTCATTTTGTGTGTTATTTGTTTTTCTTGTCTCTATTTTGTTCATTTTTTAAATTTTATTGATGACTGCATGTCCCCCATTAATTTGTTCTCATGTCACTTCTGATTTTGTCAATTTCTGTTCATTTTCTTGATGATTTGTCTCATTTCACTTCTTAAGTTCATTTTTGTTTATTTCATTTTATTAGTTTGTTCGTCTATCCATCCATCCATTTTCTACCCCTTAATAGTTTGTTCATATTTATTCATTTTGCTACTAATGATGGTTATTTTCTTCACTATTTGGTTCATTTCACTTCTTCATTTGTTTATTTTTTTCATTTTGCATCTAATTTTCTTGATTATTTTTGTTTGGTTCACAACTTTTCCGTTTATGTCTGTTCATTTTGCTTTTATTTTGGTCATTTGGCTTTTAATTTTTTATGTTCTTGAATATTTGACTCAATTCACTTCCTACTTTGTTCATTTCACTTTTAATTTTGGTCATTTATGTTCATTTTGCTTCTAATTTTGTTCACTTTCTTGATATTTTGTTTGTTGTTTTGTTCATCTCAAGTCAAAACAGTGGGGGAAAGTGCATCAACGTCCTTTAATTTTGGACTGGACTTTTTTTGTTTCTTTATGTTTGACATTTAATTTTCTCTGAAGTGGAAGATCCTTGAGTCCAAACACTCTGTCACAAAATAAATAGGCTTAAATAAATAGGTTTAATTCCAGTGTTTTGACCAGATGTGGAGTTACTGCACTCTGCCTTTGTAGGTCAGTACGGTGTGTATAGCTGCCATGCTTCAAAAGGGTGTCAGAGATGAAATAGTGCTGAAGCGTTAAGTGCATGGGCTTTGGTGCTTTTTTAGTGTTACAATGACAGCATTGCTATTAATTTATGCCAAGCTGTCAGAGCAGGAACAGAACTCATGAATGGAAAAGAAAATCAAGTTTTAGTTTAATTTTTTTTTCCCTTTCTAAAGCATAATTTGTAATACCTGCAGTCACCACCACAGAGCACAACAACCTCCAACTGCCCTCAACTCTCACTTTTCAGTTCTAACAACTAAAATAAGCTGGAGAATTCTTCAGTGATTGGGTTACGGGAGAAAAGCGTGGCAAAGGTAAGGACATGCAGCACCTAAGCATTATCACTACTCCATAAACGCTGCGAGCAATCTCCTGTTATGAGTTCTTGTTATGCACAGGAGAATAATAAGGCTGCCTCCTCTCACTGCAGAGAACAATAATGAGTTTGCAGTGAATCAGTCGTCTTGGTTCAATAGCTGCACCTTTGATTGTGATGTTCACTCTTTTTCTTCTGGTCTGAGCCTTTTCTTTCTCCCACAAATGCTATCACTCCTACTCCATCTATTTTTTTGCTCTCTGTTCCAGTCTGCAGTGAGGAAACTCCTCTCCGGGCATCAGTCCCCTGCAAATACGATTAAAGGACTGAGTCATCATTTGGCCCACAGGCTATAGTGGCCAAAGAAGTATGACTGTGAGTGTGTGTGTCCATGTCTGCGTGTCTATCTGTGACATGAGATAGGGGGTTGAGAGCACTGGATCCGGGGGTTGCTCTTATTCCACTATCCAGGGAACAAAATGGGCAATCCCATTCCACTTATTCCTCTGTCTCTTAGAGATTCAGCAGGGAGGCTAAGGCATGACAAATCACGCCCAGATATCCTCATCCGAGGTCTTCTCCTCCATCTCAACTCCCTTTTTTCTCTCTCTTTGCCCTAAGACTCTAACTGTAATTGCCAGTGGTTTTTGCACAACTTCGTCGACAGTGCAGGGGTTATTTTTTTCCTTTTTTGTGTTTTTATTTGGAGCACACTGCCACAATATGATAGAAGGGCAGGGCGACAGTGCAACAGGTCGTAGATGGAAACTGCAGGTATGAAAGGGGCTACATGCTTCTCAGACTGTCAAGTTGAGTTTTTGGGTGACGTAAAGAAATGACAAGGGCTTCCATGTGAAAACTGATGCCAGTTACTGCCATTCATTGCTTCTGAAAAGCAACCTACTGCACTTCAGAGTTAATGTAGAGCTTGTCTCTGTATTCCAAAAAGATAAAGAACCCTCACTCCCATTGACAGCAATGTGATTTTTTTTTTTTCATCATGGAAACAAAAATCTGAAAAGCAAGAAAGAGATGATGCTGCTCATGATTACAACTGTCAGCAGCAAACTTGCCATGGAGACGGCCCAATCAGAGTGCAAACACCGCATTATGATGACATGTCATTTTGTCTCAGTTTGGACTGCTGGTAAACAATGAACAACTGATTTCACCAGGGCTGTCTTTCAAGTGAAAAGAGTCATGGAACTTGTATTTTGACAGCTAACACAAATTAGCATTCTCACCAGCAACCACTGACACATACACGTACCCTTTAACTCCACGGACAAGTATATTTATTTGGAAACGTATTTGCCCCCATGCACAAACACATTTTCACATGAGTTAGTGAGCCTGTTTACATGAATAGAATAATATAACTGTGTGATAATCAAAAGTACAGGGTGACGTAAGACTCAAACTTCCTGTTATATTCAAAACAGCTTGTCTTGATGAACATGGCAACACTTCCAGTTTTAGTGTTAGCAGTCCAAATGTGGAGCTAAGAGGCTACACACAGCTGCTGCCCTTCATTTATTCTCCATGAGGAGAAGACGATAGTTGGCTTTCTGTGACGGCATGTTAGGCTTTCAATTAAATACAAATTCTATGAGAGTAAAAGTGGCAACTTTATGCAAAAAAACCTCACAAATATGAGCTTTTTGTCACAAATTTATGACTTTATAATATCAGGGAATATCCAACATTTTTGCCACTTTTATTGTCAGGTAATCTCTGAGTTTTAATCTCACAAAGTTATGGCTTTAAACTTGAAAATGTGTACTTTTTCTCAAAATATTACTCCCCACACACCTCCTCTATTTTTTTATTTTTAGTCAGAAGTGGCCCTGACATGCCATCACATCATTTAAAGCAGGCATAATGCAAAGGGCAAGTGTTTTGAAGCAGCCATAGATGAAGTGATATCCTGGACAAAAACGCACACATTTCTGAGTTTTAAACACACATATTTGTGACATTATAATCGCAGAGAATTTCTGACTTTTTTCTCATAAATTTGCCACTATTCTCAGATAATCCAAATTTTTATCTCACACATTTATGATTTTAAACAAAAGAAATACTGTATGGCTGTATTCTTAAATTATTACCCCCGTCAAACACAGTCTTTTAAAAAAATTTTTATTGAAAGTAGCCCTAATATGCAGTCATTTCATATGGCGAGCATCTGCCCTTGGTCTTGGCGTGATAAGTCTTCCTCCACTGCTCCACATGACTTCCTTTTAACAATTCAGTTTTCTCTTTATACTTGTGCAGATGCAAAAGAACAAAAGAAGTCAGATTAATTCAGGGGTTTTCAACCAGTGCTCCGCAGCCCCCTGGTAGTCCGCTAAGGCATTGCAAGTGGTCCATGGCCTCGTCGTGTTAGTGTGCAGACAGCACCATCATGGATCAGTTTGCAGTGAAGAAAAGGCCACGAACAGAGGTGGAAGTCAAAGAAGATCGAAGTTTTTACTCCACAGGAAACAAGGAAACATTAGAGAAAAAGACGAAGAGGAAAATATAGTGACGACTACATTAAATATGGATTTACATCCACTACTGCCTCAGGAGGTGATGAGGTCCCACTGTGTTTCGTATGCTCTACACTTGAAGCCATGAAGCCGTCAAAAGATTCCTAAGCTAATCTCAACACCTGTCCTCATACTGAACAGCAGTGGTCCCCAGGTGGCTTCTTGGTCAGAATGATGGTTGATGGATCTAAACTGGCTGAATTAATATACACACAAAAACATTAGAGTGTTGGGGAGAAATCTGTGTGTGTGAATATGCATATCACATTATGTTGTTTACATGATCACTTGAATAATCAGATAACTCCAGAAATTAGCTAACGATCAGATTTTTAGTGTGTACTGTATATACAAGGGTTCGATGATAACTCAAACAAATACTAAATGCAGTTTTCAAATGATTTCATTTAAGGGAAATACCTATCCAAAACTACCTTACCCTATGTGAAAAAGTACTCGACCCCTAATTCTAATAACTGGTGTGTCGCCCTTGCAAACAACTGCTGTCAAGCACTTGCAATAACTGGCGATGAGTCTTTCACATCACTGTGGAGGAATTCTGGCCCACTGTCCTTTGCAGAATTGTCTTAATTCAGCCACATGGGAAGGTTCTCAAGCATGAACAGCCTGTTTAAGGTCATGTCACAACATCAAACATTTTCTGTTAGAGACCAGAATCCATAGTCCCATTAATTACAGCAAGTCATCCTGAAGCGGCAAAGCAACCCCAGACCATCACATATCACCACTGTACTGCTAGTATGATGTTTTTTTTGTTAAAAGAAATGCTGTTCGTTTTACTCCAGGTGTAACGTGATGCATGCCATCCAGAACAATCAACTTTTGTCAAACAGTACTCAGTATATTTTCCCAAAAGGCTTGGAGAACTGCATTCTGTATTTACTACAGATATGTTTGTCTACTATTTCATTTTTTTTCATGATCCAAAACATTTAAATGCGACAAATCCAAAAAACCCAACAGGAATGGGGCAAATCCTTTTTTCACAGCACTGCGCTTTGCCGTGAATAATGAGGAGAGGAGGATATTTATCTGCTCTGACTGCATGTGTGTTCTGTTTTACTATAACTTATGAGTCTGTACACGGTGTACGTCGTCCCGCTGTGTGAATTCAGAGGACAATCGCTAGAACAAACACTTTGAATCAAGTTCATTTGTCTGGTCTTTGTGTGTTTGCTCAGGTTCTAAATCTGTGTGTAGAGGAATCACAGCCTATGGTCACAATGTGTACATCTTCAGCTACTGTGCTCCCTACTGCGTGGCTGCTCCAAGAAAAAGCAGCAAAAACAGCTATTAATTACTTTTAATGTGGTTCTAGTTTGAGGTGATAATGCAGAGATTTGCCTCACTGAGGATGGAACAACAACAACAATAATCTAATGCTGATCTTGCTCTGCTAAGCCACTCCCACTGGCAGATGTATTGAAGCCTCCAAAGTTTGCATTTAAATTATTCACCGAGTATACCAAGCCCAGAGGAATGCTTTCATTATTATTTTATTTTATTTTTAGGAGGGGCTACAAGCGATCAAAATCAATCCTCATCACTGCGGAGAAGTAAAGATCGAGCCTGCTGGGCTCTGTCTGAACTCCTGAAGCTGAACTCATCTTTTTTGTATGTTTTAATTATGAATGACATTTGCTGAGCAGTGGAGCTGCTCAATACCTGCCAGAAGATGGCTCGGGTTTGTTCTTAGGAGGCACAAACAATCACTCAATCAATCAATCATCTACGTATGCGTGCCATTTTTGTCTTGTCTGCTTTCAATATTTGTCCAAGGAACTTTCATTTAGAATAGGAGTGAATTTTATCCAGTGACCAGACTTTAAGACTACAGGCAAACACAGTGAGATGCTGCTCCCTTCCTAATAACCCGAGCTGCAAACCTGCATATAAACACAGTTGGCACCACTCCTGGGCTGCCCTCAGCTGCCAGCAGCTTGAGGACAGAGGGCCAGCCGGTGACGATGAGACAAACTGACATGTTATATAAATATATATTTATAGTCACTGGGCAAAAGTAGAGCTTATCAATAATGCACATATAATTCATTAGGGCAATCAACTCCTCCTTCTCCCCTCCACCTTAAGTGAGAGCTGCACAGATAACATCTCCATTGGCTGATGTGGGTTTAATTGATGGGTAATGTGACCACCTGAGACGAAGAGAGGAAGGAAATGGGATGTAGGAGACGGGATGGATTAGAGGGTGGAGATGCAGATAAAGGCGTCCGTCGGCCGGTGAGTGCCCGTGTGCTGACTCAAACTGTGTTTTAGTGTTGCATTAAGACTTTACTGTGGATGGAGTTTACAGCTGTACTGTGCTGCAATGTTTAAAGCTACCATCCCAAATGCAGTAAACACAGTGTTGCGTGTATTTAAGGAGCAGATGTGGGTGAAAATGTGCAGGATGAACTAAGACGATCAAATTTCAACTGCAGAACATTATTATTTGTGGTCATTTCCAAGTGGAAAAATGTTCCTGAATTTCGGTGACTGTCCCACCACCCACTTGGTTTACAATATTTCCTAAAAATTCAAACTTACAGTAGATGATGTTTTATACCAAACAGAATGTGGGCACCATTGTGAAACATAACATGATTTGCAGTTTAGTTTTAAGAAAACGCAATTTCTGGGAGACTCTGATAACTTTCACAATCTATTTTTGAAGCTTCTACATGAAATAAGATTATATGTTTGATTGTTACTTCCCAAAGCAAGTTCAATTTTATAATATTGCACCCAGAGAAAGATGAGGTATGTGCAGGAGGCTGATTAAAGAAGAAACAGACGATGTGAATAGGTTTAAAATCAAAGTACAGTTGAGCCTCCAAATGATTTTTTCACAATCCATATCTTTTTAAATTCTATTTTATTGACCTGCTTTAACCAGAAAATACAAGTATCTATTAACACTGAGAAAAATTATTTCCTCATGTATTTGACTATAATACTTTTGTCTTCTTTGGGCTATTTTTAAATTGCTTTCTGCTTGTTCCATCCTTTAGTCCAGTGGTTCTCAAGTGGCGTCGCCTTGTGACTCACATTTTCCAGTGATCATCGAGCTGAGAGACGCTTTTATTCAATTCAGACCATACAAACATACTATTTTTTTCATAGGTTAGAAAATGTCCTTGTAATCTGAATGTATTTTGAACAACACGCCTGTTTTAATTCCTGCATTCAAATTCAGAGCCTAAAATACTTTAAAAAGTATAAGAAAAATTAACAAAAAATGTAGAAAAAATGAACAAAATCAGTTGAAAAATTAGCTAAATAATCAAGGTAAACAACAAAAAATTAAAAAAAATAATAAATAAGAACACGGTGAACCAATAAAGGACAGGAAAAAATAATGAACGCTCAAAAATATAAATTATTTTTTAAAAAGTAACAAAAAATGGGGAAAGTAAATAAAATAATGCATAAAATGAAAAAAACTATTTTGACAAAACAAAACAGATGTTGAAGAAAAAATATAATATATAATTAGAAAAATGAGCAAATGAAGAAAAAAATTTTTCAAAATGAACACATAGTATCAAAAATGATGAAGAAGATAACCACAAAATAAACACAGATGATTAAAAAGGAAGAAAACTATGAAGTGAGCAAAAATATTCCACAAAATGAAAAAAAAATTAAATCAGGAACAGACACAAACCACGCTGTAACCTGTCATCTTTCACTCAAATTAGTATGTTACCATGGCAACAGATGCTGCACGTCAACAGGGGTAAAACATCAGACAAACAGCAATAAACAGGGATTATTATATTTCTATTCGGAATGATTCCCTGACCCACATCTGGCCCCTGACCCACCAGTTGAGACCCCTCAGCTTTGGCTTAAGAATCAATGACAATTTGGTTGGTTTAAATAATACTGTTGGGTATTTAAGGAACACCCTCCACCCCCGGCAGGAAATCAGTGCATGTCTTGTTCTATGTTTCAGGACAGTCTACAGCTTACAGATCGCGGCCCCTCCCGCATGCAACCAAAAAGTGCGAGGTATCAAGCTGCAAGGACACAAGCTGACTGAAGGTTAAAATGCCCTCTCATGTAAGGTCTCATTATTCCTAACAATTATGACACATTGGGACCATGTTGCTGTGAGAGTGGAGAGGTTCACATACTCACAGTCTGATCCACCTATCCACTGCGGTCTCCGCTGATTCTAGAGCAGGACAATTAGTAATCCATCAGCACTGTTTACAGTCTGTGTGGAGGCACTCTGGAGGGAGGAAGAGCGAGCGAGAGGCGGAAAGAGGAGAAGGCATCGTGGAAGTCAAAAACAGTGATGTGAGGGGACGGAAGGAAGAGACGTAAACAAGGGTAAGAGGACGCCAGGGACAAACAAGTGTTTTTAAGGTGGTTGGCAACTTCTTCAGTGGGTGTGTTCGTGTTGCAGTCAGAATCATTGCTGCCCGTGAGCACAGGAGACAAAGAAGATGAAGAATCGCTGCATAACTAATCAAAAATCCTGCAGGTGTACACATGCATATTAATGTGTGTGGGCGTGCATGTCGGCACGTGTGGTTAGTGCGTGTGTGTGTGCAAGAAGGAAGGGACAAGCTAGATAGGTTGATGAGACAGAGCCCACTAGATGGCACTGTTGTGTGGCGCATTTAATTTCTTCATTTACTCTCCATTTCTTTTCCCCCTCCTTCCTTTTCTGGGTCTCTGTTTCTATCTCATGTTGTCTCTCTCCCTGCCCCCCCCAGTTCTCTCTCTCCATCTTTTTTACCTCCCTCGCCCACTCTCTCTTCCACTCCTCTCTTTCTGTGCACAGCATGTATGATGGAGCCAGTTATACAGCTGGGAATTGAACACACAGAACTGTAGTGTTCTCTGAATTGAAGCTAGGTGCTTGAGAAACCTGAAAGCTTATCCAAGGACAGTGTCTGTTTGTTTAATTGACTTCCACCCTTCTGCACATGCTCAGGTTGCACCTTTTCACGCGATTCATGCTCATGTGCTGAAAACATGCAAGCAAATAAACATTTGTACATGGCAAAACGAGCCACACATCATCTGAATGAAAGCAGGAGGCCAACCTGTCTTTCTTAGCAGCAGAAAGGTGGAAGAGCCAGGATGATGAGTGCATAAATAATACTAATCAGAGCATGGGTACACTTTCCACTCAGGTGAGACGAGTGAGAGTGGGCGTCTGTGAGCATATAGTGGAAGTCAAGCGTAGGTGAATGATTAGTGCAGAGGGTGGCAATAAACGCCAGTGGATCACTGACGCCTGGATGAAGTGTTTTCTTGAAGTGTTGTGCACAAATTCAGAGGATTCACTTCCTGCACCCTATAATCAGCCTCCTGCCCACCTTTTGTTCCGACTTGGAACAAAAGTCTTTATATAGCATGGGACTCAGCAGGCACCAGTTAACGTGTAATGATCAGTGACATTGTTTCTGGTTTATTGGTCATTTTAGTCCAAGTGGTGGTTATTACACATGAGCAGACAATCATTTGTGGCAGGAAAACAACGCAGACTTATGGAGGTGCTACGTGTGAAGCAAGCGCATTCATTACAGCCTTCCAGGTGAAATCATCTCAGTAATGAGTCCAGTTAATGGGATCAGTGTCAGTCAGTGGATATATGCAATGCCAAGAATAGGTATTTGCACGGTCGAAATACCAATCAAGTTTTCAAAACTTTTTTCAAACATACAAGTCTCTTATTTGATTCATCCCAGCTTTAATGTCTGCACAAAATAATATTAAAATCCCCTCTGTGGTGTTTTAAAACACCACAGCAAAAGAGATGCTATAAATAGTCAGTGCATATTAAGTCAAAATAAAATGATTGCAATTCTAAAAAGTAATTTGTCATAGATGAATGCCCTATTATTCACCACCACACTGGAGCTTTCCACTACTATAAAGTAAAATATTCATTGTTATTCATTTTCTTGTTATTTTGTAACTTGTTTCTCTTTTTTGTTTTTCTAGCATTTTCTTGATTATTTTGTTCATTTTGAGTCTTGTTTAGTCCATTTCAGTTTATTTTCCTGATCATTTTATTCATTTGTCTTCTTTTCTTTCAAATCTTTTCAGTCTCTCTTTTTAAGTGGCACTAATACATTAACTGTTTCGTTTATTTTGCCTCTTTTCTTCATTTCTGAACATCTTTGACACCCTGCTTCTTATTTTGTTCATTTTTTTACTTTTAATTTCTCATTTTTGGATCAATTTCTGAATCGATATTATTGTGGTAGTTTATGTTCATCTTTCTTCTCCTTACGTTATTTTTGTTTATTTTCTGAATTTTTTTCTCATTATTTTGCTCATTTCAGTCAAAACCCTGTGGAATAAAACCCAATGCTTTGCTTTATGCCTAAATTTGGTAGTTATGGAAAATTTGATGCCTCATTTTCTCTAAAATGGTACGCAGTTGAATCAAGACGCTTTGTCACACAACACATTACAAGATCCAAATGCGGTCTAAAGTCAGTTTTGAACAGATGTTGAGTTACTGCACTTTGCCTTTGTGCAGCAGACTACACACAATAAGATGCAATAATTGGGACACATTATTGAAAAGTGCTGTGAACTGTTAAAACACTACAAAGATGAAATGTCCCTATTTTTGCATGGTAAACAATGCAGATACAGATCCGCAGTTTGCAGAATTGGTTGGTAAACTAAGGTTTGCTCACGCCCAACCACAGTGACCCACATAGAGTCTTTTTTCTTCATCGTGAGGTGTTGTCCGGACCAGTAGGCAGCCAATAGAACCCAGTATCTAATTTTATTCCACACCCAAGGTCACTACTGACAGTGCTAATCATGACCAGACCTCGGGTAGCATGGTCTGTAACAGTCTCACAAGAGAGTTGTGAACCTCGATTTAAATCAGGGATGCTCACTAAGGATCTGTACTGGGAATTAGCATCATAAATATTTATGTGTTCAAAAAAAAAGTGTGAGTACTACTGGGGTTGACCCTTTACTTCATCCCTTATCATCTGGATTTTTTTCTGCAAGTGCCAAGTGCAATGATAAGATCTCAAATCATACCACTTCTGTTGAACTTTTCTGGTCGTCCCCCTCCTTTTTCTGTAGGAGCGGACCATGCAGGACTTCAGAGACCCATTCCCTGGAAACCTCTTCAGATAGCATCCATTTACACCTACATTCAATCCCAGGCAGTCTTGAATCTTTTTCTGGGACTCTATCATTTTGATAGAGGATAAGGGCTGCAAGGGAACCCTCCATGACGAGGCAGAGTAGTCTCTTGGCAAACTGTATGTCTAGACATCTAATTCAAATATGACCGTGTGAATGATGGCTTTGCCTGTGGATGAGATTGAATGCAGGGGAGTTTTTTCTTCTTCTTCTGGCACTCAAAAAGAACCACAATTGAGGAATAAGCTCTGTGACAGTTTCAGATAGCAGGAGGAGATTCTGTCAGCACCTCACCCCGGGCAGGAATCCATCGCTCAATATGTTGTTTTTTTCTGTTGATTTGAGAATTTTTTCCTAAGACTATAATTATCATTGAATTGGCAGACGTCCTCATGCATTTTCAGCTTCTCTGTTTTCCTAACTCCATCTCACTTGGGCTGTGTCTCATCCCGCCCCCACCCCACCTAGTCCCCATTTGAATATACTGCCAAGTAATTTATCAGATTGTTTCTGAATTGTAACAGAAACCTATTTTCCATCCAACCGTGGCTCTGAACCTCGCTGCCATTACGAGAAGACCTGATAAAGTAGTTTGGCTGAAACATGAATGCTTGAATAATACAACCAACAAGGTGATTTCAGTCCATATCTGTGTGAGTTGTTCAGCTATGAATGAAACTTAAATTTGAATCAGACTAATCTTCACAACTGGCTGCAAAATTGCTTATTTTGCTCGAATATGGTGATTTGGCCTTAGGGGGAAAACCTGTGTTGAAATATTGTTCTCTATGTGAAAGTGGAGCCTGTGAGAAGCTTCTGATGCTTCTATCAGATACGTACAAATATAAAACTACATGCTACAGACAACTATAACCCGTCTCTAAAAAGTTCAACCAGGTAGAAAGATGTAAATTAAACATAATACAGTGACGTCGACTGTATTTCATTGTAAATTATATGAACAGAACATACTGCATTTCATGCTTTGTATGGATAACTTAATTGTAGGGCTGTCAAACAATAAAAATTTTTAATCTGATTAATCACAGGGTCACTGTGGATTAATTTTGATTAATCACGATTAATACCCATTCGTCATTTTTCATTTTGTGGGAGCAAAAACAGTCATGACAGAAGGTGATATAGTCACTCGACTAAAATTACTTATTTTAGATTAAAATTAATTTTTTTCTAATTTAAACATGTGTAACTAAAGGAAATACCATCTGCTTTGTAGAACTTAACAGAACCTCTGTAATGTTCTGCTGAGATGTTTTTACTTTTTTTACACTTGGTTCATTGTTTTCATCAGTAACTAAAGTAAAACTTATACTTTTACATTTAAATTGACTTTCAAGCAGTAAATTCTTAAGAAGTTGTCAGCGAGGTGCGTAAAATGTAACATAAGATTTAATCACTTTTTCCTTGATATGAATGTCATGGAATGAAAGTTTCACATGACACTATCTAGTAATATCCTGACATTTAACACGTAAAACATTATAAAATAGCATTAATCACATGTATCATGTGGCAGTGGTGGCCAAGAGGCTGGAGAGGCAGGCCTGTGACCATAGGGTTGCTGGTTTAAATCCCCAGCCAGGCATCACCACTGTGATGGCCATCTGAGTGGTCAAGGTCCGTTGGACATTTTCTTGTCATTTTATCTTCATCTCTTGTCTTGTTTTTGTCTCAGACGTGGACATTTGCTCGTCCTCTTATTCATCGTCTTTTCGTCTGTCGTATTCCCGGGAACATGTTCAAAACAGTGGCAAGTTTCTCCTCACCGCCCAGTCAGGTGCTCTGATTGGTTCTCTTCTCATCCAGTCCTGCCTCTTCCATTTCTTGAGTGGCTCTTTTGTTTCCTCATATCTTTCCCTCCTTATGATAGGATTTCGTCACTTGTCTATTTTTGTCTCATCTTGTATTCGTTGATGAAAATGTTGCTCAAGTTAGTCATAGATTTTGTCTCAATTATTGACTTAATTTTCATTTTGTTTTTGTCAACATTTTTTTGTCAACGAAAGTAACATTGGTTGTTTCACCAGTAATCAGTAGTTAATCCATGTCAATGGGTGTAATTGTAGATGTTGAGTTATTGTGCACTGCGCATGCATTAATTACGTTAAAATATTTAATAAAATTAATCATGCAAATGAATGAATCCAGATTAACATGTTAATTTTGACAGCGCTACTTATTTGTATTTGAAAATTTCCAAGCCATTCCACATTTTGGGGTCTACAGCACATTTCAAAATAGATCAGTCGGGGCAAATTAAGGTTGTTTTCACACCTAATAGTTTCTGTGCGATTGGGGACTCGGTCCGCTGGGGTTGGAACATTCAGCTGCTGTGAGTTCGCTTTACAATTCACTTTGTCAAACGAACCAAACCTTTTGAATGTATTTCCCTGTGCCAAGAATGACATCTCGTTCTTCATGCCAATGAAACTTGCTCTTTTCTTCTTATGAACTCTCACTTATTCTGAGCATATTTTTATATACTGTTGCTATAGTTTTTTTTTTTTCCTTTGTGCGGCACTGCTCTATTGTACAGTTGAATCCATTTTCCCGCTATGTTTTTAGGTGGACCAGAGTTCGCTTCTTTGATCCACAGATGAGTCCTACTGTGTAGTCACACCTCCCCAAACAAAACGGACTTTCCGAGTAAATAAACAAGAGTTCGATTAAACAGGGTGGTGTGAATGCACTCTAAATGAAAAACTTGGTCTGTATTGGTCTTGATGAACAAAACCTCTTCTTAGATACTCATTTATAGCATGTTTAATTAACATCACTTTTTTACACCAACTGATTCAAATCACTTTGGTTCGGATTGATCTTAAGTCATTTTAGCTCTAAAATTGCTTGTGTCTGAAGATTTTTTGGAAAATGACGCACACTTAACATCAGCAAAAATGCTTTATTTTCAAATGAAATGATGTTCACCCAACAAAAACTGTTCTGCTCACACTGTCTACAGTGAAATACAAAGACAGTTTTCATAGCTTGGCTTTATTATTTAATTAGCATTTTTTTCCACCTTCCTAAACTTTTCATTTCAACTTGTTTCACTTTAGAAAATCAAATTAAATTAAGAAGTAATAGCCTTGGAAGCAGAGGTGTATTTTTTAGCATGTCTCCTGCACTCTTTTGACGTCAGATGCACCAGTCTGTGCCATTGCATCAGTTTGATCATTTGGTGTCTTGTCTTCATCCTTTGTCTTTATGTAAAGGAAAATGCATGCGTGTAAAATACTCCCCGCTTGAATGTGATTCAGGAGCATCTCTGATCTTGTGCCCACACATTCAAAATCTATCATGCAAACCTGAGCAGACTGAAGGTCATAGCAGATTAAATTATTGATCAAACCTATTACCACAGAAAATGAAAAATCCACCGCTTATTTCATGTTTTATAGGGGGAAACGAACATGTTCTAAACATTGATGGGGACGAATCTGCTACATCCCTCCTGAAATGTTACCATCAAAGCTACTGGGTCTCATTTGATTGCACAAGACCATGAATATCTATCAAAAACATCGTCATTCTGTATATACCTTTGTGCTAAAAAACCAAGGATAATGCAAATAAACATCATGCCTTTTAGAAGGTATGTTTGCCTACCACTGAATCTTATATCAAGGATATATCAAAGAGTTTAATAGAGCCGGAGAGGCATGACCTCCAAACAAAAACAACTCAGCAATATTGTCTGCCTGCCGAATTACAGCAGTGTTTTATTCTTTATCTCATAGGGCTTGTGTTTTAGAAAAATAAAGATCAACCACTGTGCTTCCAGTATTTGCAAGTATGTGTGAATAGAATTCTCATTTTCTGACCCTAAATGATGCAAGAAAATCAGTTTATTTCCAAACAACATCATGGTTTATCCTGGGAGGAGTTCAACAGTACAAACACACTATTTGTTCTAAAAAGCCTGATTTTCAGTCACGGCTTTCATGTGCCTCGTCTTTCACATTGCCGTTGGGTGCTTTATGCAACTTCTGGTGCAAAAACGCAAGTTGCTTGACATTTAGTGACCATCCATTCAGTCTAGTTTAGGTCCACAGACTTAGACTTAGTCTTGTCACTGAAACACATTTGAAAACCAACCCAAATACAGACACTTTGGAAGTCTACCTACTATACAACTTGCTTAATTTTTGAGCTTGATGCATCAAATCTATCCAGTAGTTGGACACTGAATGAATTTGCTTCCCAACCATCATGAGGAAACAATATTTTATGGTAGAACCAGAGCTGGACACTAAATCTGCCCAGTGAAATCACTACTGTGGCCACATGTCCCTATGGCAGCATACTGTAGCGCTGGCTATCCTCCGCACCAGCAAACATTACTACATTTCAGACCGGGTCTAAAAGTACCCCTGAGTGTAGTTTTCTGTCTTCTTTTTGTTGTTTCCTTTTAATCCAAGCAGCAGTTCCTCTGCCTTGCCCAGTGCTTTCCTGCCAATAAAAGATGCCTTGTGAACAAACACTTAAGAAAAGCAAGAACCGAGTTAAATTTACAATATTTCTTTGTCTTTTCTTGTCTTTGGGTTTTGTTTCTGTTCTTTTCATATACATGTGGAGTACAGGAATGTGCAGAGGTTTTCTCCACCATTCATTAACCTCAACACTGTTGTGGAACAGGATTAGTGGTGAAGACATTCCGCTCACTGTTTGAGCTGATTAATCATTTTTGGCACAAAGCCCCGTCTCCCATCGGGCGGCCCACGACCATAAGACCACTGTCATCACACAAAGGTTACAACCATGTCCAACACTCTGGACACTGTTCAACTTCATGTGACTGCACTGACCAGAAAGCAACTGCACCCACGTGTGCTAGAACCAGTTAAACAGTTAAACATTCTATTTCATTGTTTTTTTAATTTATTGGGACATTCCATGCCATTTCAATAAATAACCCATGCATTTTGGTCTCAAAAAAAAAAAAGTTATTCCTTATTTATCCAATAGGTGAATACTGCATTCTGTGTGTGTGTGTGTGTGGGGGGGTGTCAACATCTCAAGGACTATGTGGCCTAAGGAACTGAAATTTGGCAATACTGTATGATAAACTTTTATCTGCTGTTTGAGAATATACCAAATGATGTGTTATATATTGAAACTGGTAGGCGTGCCAGCCCTTCAAATATGGCAAAAATAAGTTTAGCCCTTCTGAAACCATATTGGTATCTGCACTAGGCTTTTAATTTTTTTTATGGAATTGAAAAGCCTAGACGGGCTGTACAAAACATTGAATATTAGATACATCTAGGCAGTGATTTCTGGCTACCAGTCGTCACAAAAAAAAAAAAAATTTCGGGTCAGATTTCCATTCAGCTATAACTCCATGTGGGAATGTTTAAAAATAATTACAATACAGACACTATTCTTTCATAAACATTTTTTTCTTTGTTATTCCTTCATTGCTGCTTTAAATCCCGATTATGGGCCTGATTTGCAGCACATGCAAAGGGCAAATTAGCCCCATATTCGTAAAGAAAAAAGAAAATGAAGAAATAGCACAAAGAAAATTTCATTGGCTTTAAGTCTTTATCCAAATTCAATCAAATTTTCTATTTTGGCTATTGGACACATAAGGCATAACTAGTACATTTTCTGAATCTTTTGACACCGACACATGTGGGATATCCTGAAAACTGGTTGTAATGGGATAGAATAACCCTATTTGTATTATTTTTAACATTGCACATTAATATGAAGACGTAGTGTAAACAAACACACAGAGTTATGTAATACACAACAATAGAATGCAAAGATGTCATTAAAGATGTGGCTGTTTTGCACAATACAAAAGACCTAGCATGGCAGGTTATTTCACTGGCACATGCTTATTATTAATTTATTGCATGATTCATTGCAAATGGTTGCTTCCTGAGCCTTTTTGCAATGCCGTCTCCTTGTATGTACCGTCCTTCATTCATTGATTTGTCCCACTTTCCTCTCTTTGCTTCTTTCCCCTCTGTGTCTGCCTCCCCAACAGGCTAAATACTCCTCTCTCCACAGAGCTGTAAGTAGCCTGCCTGGTCACGCAGGGGTCAGTCTGGTTTGTTGATTTAATCCTTGTCTGATGTTGTCTCAACTCGTAGCCAAGCTCAAATGACTGCGGCACCAACCGGGCCTCTCCGTTCGGCTGTCTGATAACACCTCTCGTTAGAGCCCGCCGCTCCGGTCTGATCTGAAAACTGATGAGAAGCGGCCACGGCAAGGTGCTAACGCTGACTGGTAAAGATCCAGCATCTGGCTGTGTGGAGCAGGGATGGAGTGAAACGGAGCAAGGGTCACAGATGGGAATTTTTAAGGAAATTCATCCATATTCATTCAACTGGCTGGTGACAATACAGCTTCGAGTAAAATCCAGCTTAGTACAGTACTTGCATTTCCTAATGACTGTATTACTATGCATATAATGCGGAATTTTCTAATGCAGTTAAGTAATCTTATTTGCTTATGCATATTGCACCACCATGCAACAGTAAGTGCAGCCGATTACTTTATCTCCTATTACATATTCCGGTAAGCATCATGTGTTGCGCTTGAATTTAAATCCATCCTGATAATTGCTGAAATGAAAAATGCTTTGCAATGCCATTTCAGCAGCATATCCACAGCTAATCTATCGGTGTCAGAGGCTACACTTCACTGATTTACACGACTTTAGAAACTGAGGACATGCTTTTGGTCAAATATAAACTCAGCTATTCACATCTGGTCGCTGCCCAGGACCACCGCCACCCGACGCTGCTGGCCACGGAGCGGATCTGCGGGAGGAGAGGATTAAATGCCGTCTTCAATAGCATCTCAGTGGCAGTTGCTAAGGGAGGACAGAGCATTAATCATTCATTCCCTCCATCCAGATTTTGCCAGCGTGTCAGAGGATCAGAACTGGCAACTGTTTGGTCGCAGAAGCACTTGAGTCTATTAAAATTTCTTGAACTCATTCTTGGACTTGTCACTAGTTGGTGTAACTGCAGGAGTAAGAGCACGAGTTCAACACTGTCCAGTTAAAATGCATGTGTTTGGGGGTGTTTTTGAATAAGTGAGTGTGAGCATCCCTTCATTTTGGTAATGGAAATGCTGGGAAGCCTTTAGTAGTTGCCATGGGTAATGGAATGAGAACATATGTATAATTTAAGGCTCTGCTACAGGCTCCCAATGGAGCCAAAAGCACATGCACACACATCCACAAACACACACACACACAAAGCTTAATCACTAGCAGTGTTTCTTCATCTGAGTGAGTGAAAGTGGCACTAATACAGCACTGTAGTCCCAGCTCTCTTAAAGTCCCACCAAATATCTCTCTCTGCTTTTTTATTCTGCCAGTTGGCCTAGATGAGTCAAGACTACAGAGCGATAATGTGAGTGAAAACGACACAATGAAAGCAGAGTTCAGCTCTCTTTGCAGGAGAGCGGGGAGGGCTACAGTAAGAGGCATGGTTGACATATTTGCACACGTCTCTTCTATTGATATTAAGCTAAAATATTGATAAGACCATCCATTCAAAAGCAAATATTTCCATGCGAACTTGTGAGCTACAGAGAAATTGGCATTAGTCTCATTTTTGCATTTCTTATCAGCGGCGGTGTGAGTGTGTGTGAAACAGCGAGGTTTCATCAAGACCTTTATCCCCAAAATGTCAGCCATGCCTCCTGGCTTCACGCTGTAACGTTGTGTGACTCTCAATCTTGCGCTGCTGAGATTTTACTCATTTATTTATTTGACCATGTCACTGCAGATTCATTCATTTTCTCATTTATAGCACTGGAAATAATTGTTAGCCCTCTGTGATGGACAGTTAAATGCAATCGCTGTCTCTTCTTTTGCAGAATATATTACATTGACTGAAGTTCCTCAACTACTGCTCATCATGCACTTCTCTTGGCTAAGTTATACAGTACTTTGCATTGCCTTATACACATACATAGCTGATGTGCATGATAATTATACTTTAATACATAATTTATCATGAGATTATATCATACTCATTATAAACTGCTGGAATTATTTAAATACTAAAGTGAACTTATCAATTTTAACAGGTTGCTACATAAGATTTCTACAGAAAAATCACAAGGGATAAAAGGCTGTATTCAAAATGCAAGACTATATAAATACTGCACGATATGTAGGTATATTCTAGATCTGCATGTAAATTGTACATACAGTAGAAAATAAGCAACTGCCGCATTATAATGTGATATGTTTATGTGCAAGGCTGTATATTTCATGTAATGACATGACAGGTGAGTATTTCGTGCCAAAACATACAACATTTTGCATATGTATAACTTATTACTGTATTATTAAATCATCTTGAAGAAGGAGTCAACTTGAAGGAGGTGTTTGTCAGGAATGTTCTAGATGTGAAGTGTCAGACAGAGTGATGAGTCTCAAGTTAGAAATTGAAGGCGTGATGTTCAATGTTGTTAGTGCTTATGCCCCAC
>JAQQAE010000246.1:0-37557 GCA_029823295.1 Pseudamia nigra
CTGTTTCTAAACCATACAACATTGCTGGCCTCACCACCGTCTTGTACACTTTTCTTGCCGATACCCTCCTATCACACATATATACAGTCTATGATTAATATTTACAGACTATGATTGATATATACAATCTATTATTAATATATACAGACTGGTTAAAATAGTGTGGTGGTCATGAAGGAGGACATGAAGGTAGTTGGTGTGAGAGAAGAAGATGCAGAGGACAGGGTGACATGGAGGCCGATGATTCGCTGTGGCGACCCCTGAAGGGAACAGCCCAAAGGAAAAGAAAAAGAAGGTCTCACGGAAAAAATATAAAGTAAAATCACCAAAAAGATACCCGTTGCTCGTCGCCAGCAATGCTTGCTAGTCAGCCCCAACCTCATGCAAGACAACACTAAAACAGCAACAACAATTTCCCCTACTAAAAAATTAAGAATTGGCCCCTGATTTCTATATTAGTTAAACGAAATACTTACATTAAACGAACCTCCTTCCAAGGTTATGACCGTCGCGAGCCGCCGATGTTTCTGGAGCAGTGATTTCAAGATGGCGGCCGTCACGTTTTTTCAAATTTAATTTGCTCGTTTCAATTTTGGAAGCGAAAACTGCCACGCCACAGTTCAACTGAAAGTATTCTGTGCCCAAAATGAGTTATATTTATCTGGAAGTTTAAATATGGAGCTATTTCTGACAAATTAATACCCTGGCATTGTATGAAAAATATCTTGGCGTGAGAGAAGAAAAAGATGCAGAGGATAGGGTGAGATGGGGGCGGATGATTCGCCGTGACGACCCCTGAAGGGAACAGCCCAAAGGAAAAGAAGAAGATCCTATTTTGATAATGAATCATTTTGAATTTGCAACGTGTTCCAAAAGAGCTGGGACAGGAGCAACAAGAGACTGGGGAAGTTGAGGAATGCTCAAAAAAACAACAGTTTGGAACATTCCACCTAGGATATGATCTTAGATCCTAGATATCACTCCAGGTGGACAACGTAATCTGACAATAAATCGTGTACAATGGGTGCTTTGATGCATAGTTTGTGCGCATTGTTTTCATATTTACATCATGTTAACGCAACGGTGTTTTCTAATGAGCAAAAAAAATTCAATTTCTTGTAGTTCATGAAAAGAACTGATAATGTGATTACGATACGATAGACACAAGCTCCAAGTCAGTATTTGTAGTCTATAAAGAGATAGAGTCAACCTCCACGTATATCTACTGTCCATCTGTAAAATTAATATTCTGCTACATTTGAGCACTGTACTCAAAACAAAAAGACATAAGCTTAGGTTAACGTTTTTCTCCGTGGGTCTTCACTGTGACTCCGTCAGGCTGGAAACAAGTGGAGAAATACCGGTGGCTTTCGAGTGTACTTCTCCTCCCGACCGCCAGGAGGCGACATGAAAGCGCAGTCCTCATCACATCCGGTCTAAGGAAAGAGGAAGAAATTTGGAGGTTTCGGAGCCAAAACAAAATGATAGCGTCTTCTTTGTGATCTTCATTTATCTTCTAACGCTCTTCACCATCATGAAAGCATTTAATTTACATGTTTTAAAACGGGCTTGATCATACATACACTCTCCATGGAGAACAGAGCGACTGTTTTGGTAAACGCTGTCCCTCCATACGGGCATGTGATTATCAATGAGAGGTGGAGAAATTCATCGCTTGCTCAAAATTTAAAGGGTAAATAATGTTTTTTTAATAGCTTGTATATGCTTACATATAGCTTGTGTTATAAGTTACAAGATACAGATTAAACACAACTGCTTACTATCTCTTAGACTCTAAGAGATAGTAATCAGTTGTGTTTAATTGTGTTTAACAGTCTAGACTGTTCCTCATATATGAACCTATTGGCATTTGTACAAACATGTAAGCTCCCTAACTTACTCTTTTGTGTCCTGTTTCACTTCATTTCTCAGATATAATAGTGTCCACTGGAAAAAAATGTTGGTCCTATGTTTATCCATAAATATTGCAACAGGCTTCTATTGGGTAGATGTATGGTAGAGCTGGTTAATTCTCAATACATGGAATTACGTATGTTTTTAGTATTTGTGTTGTGCAACAACTGGATGATGTAAATTTGTATTCTCCATTTATTTACCAGCTTATCATTCTTCTTAGGTGGAGGTGTGAAAATCATCTTTGACAATGAGCTTGGTGTGTTAGATTTTCATCTGCCCAACAAAAGCTGTATCCTTTATATTTCTGAGTGCGACATGATAGCAGGAAACAGCTACAAGAGGAAACTGGTTCGCTACAGAAATGTGAGTTTAACAAGTCATGATCATGTTTGGCATTTTAGTGTCTGGAATGAACTATCTGCCTCTTGTTTTGTAGGCTAGCAGCAGTTTCCAGCAGCTTGTGTTGGTGGAGAACACCAGACTCAGTGAGCAGTATTTCTCTGCTGTGCAGAAATTTGTGGTGTTTGACCTTGGCCTGACACTTCTGGCAGTCAATGGGCAGACTGAGGCCTCACAGCTTATCACGCAAATGGTGAGTAATGTAGAAGACCTGCAGTGTGATTTTTATCCTGGGTAAAGATTTACCTTTAATGTAAATCAGTAATCAATACGGTTATTGTCGTTGCCATGTTCTGAAATTACTTGACACCTATGTTGTCGGTGGGTATGATATTTGTACAGTACGTCTCACGAAAGGCTATGTCCTACCTGTGCAGTTTAATCTTGCTCTGTGAAGGGTTGTATTTTGTGTAAAAGATACATTAGAAATAATGAGTTCATTTAATACAGTATTTCAAATTAAGTCAGCAATATTTAAGTTGATAGAAGTGTTCACAATTAGCATTAAAATGTACAGTTTGGGGTCTGATGTGGATATCCTAACGTGCTCTGGCCATCTGCAGGTTCATGGAGAGAGCAGAGAGAACCCCTTCAGGAGGAGGACTTCATCTCGCCTCTTAGACCCGCTGGTGCTGGCTCTGGTCCAGCAGATCCCTGGAGTGGGCAAAGTCAAAGCTCTGGCCTTGCTGCAGCACTTCTCTAGCATCCACCAGCTGTGCAGTGCTGCACCTGCCAAACTGGAGCTTATTGTTGGTCAGGTTTCCGCTCAGCAAATCCATAATTTTTTCCATAAACCCACTGCACCTGGAAACTGAAGACACTTGACCCCTGGCCTTCCGATGGCTTACAAGGAATCAAGTACTCATTCCTCAAGAAGGCAAACATACAGTCTGTTATGTAAGAGACAGTTCTTCTTATCAATGTGACTTCATTTATTTATAAATAAAATGTGAATAAACATTTTGTAAAACTAATCCACTGTTTCTTTTTAGAAATTATGATGGCTTAGTGCATGCAAGGTCACACGTTCATTGTTGTATACTTTACATAATATTGTCTGATTTCAGATGTTTCTGGTTCTGGTTTTTGTGTTGACCTGTTATGAATGTGTTTTTCTCCCACTCCCAGAAGTCAAGTTACCCTGCAGTACAGTGTGCATCCTGTGTTTTTCTTTTGCCTTTGATTTATAAAGCTGTGCATATGCTATTTTTATGTGTTCAGGGGAAGTTTTGTATAAGCAAAATGTATTGATTTCTTGTTTCAGAGTTTTATCTAAGTAGTACATATAGTAAGAACAAGGAACACCCATATTTTTTCAAGCAGGAATAAACTAAGAGATGATAAAAAATGTTTTTCTTTCTATTTTTGGAGGCCACTAATATGTATACAACAGCAGTAGTGACAAAACCTAAAAAATCAGGTAAATATGATGCTCAAAAAATCTCTCTTAGCCATACATTAAACCGTCCAGTGGAATGTGTATGTTCATTTAAACTGGCAAAATAAAGCAAAGGGTAAAGTAAAAGGATAAAACTAACATTGACAAAATAGCAAAAAAAACCTAATCCAAAAACATAATCTTTTTATAAAGCAGTTTTTTAAAGACCCAAAAGTTACCTATCATCTGAATTTATGAACTACTGGTTTAAAATATGATTATCAACAATACTGAATGTACAGTAACTTGTAGTTTCACTGGTTATAATCCTTCTACACCATCATTTTGATTCATGTTGTGGATAGTTTGCTAATTTTCTCCATTATTTTATTCAGTTCATGTTCCATTTTTTTGTTAAATGTATTCATTAACTTGTTCATTTTTGTTCACTGTCCAGATTATTTTTTTCTGCATTGACATTTTTGTTAATTTTGTAGTTTGCCTTGTTCATTTTGTCACTTAATCTCTTCTTTTTTAATTTTGTCGCTGTTTTGCTCATTTGATAGATTATTTTGTGGATGGGTTAGTTCACATTTCTGTTTTGTTGCTTCACTACTTATTGTAGTAGGTATTTGAATCTTGTAATAAAAAAAGGAAGAAACCTTTTTGCTTGAGAACATTAATTTGACTCAAAATACAATATTTTTGGGTCAAAGGTACGACACCTCAGTTTATTTACACCTGGTAACACTAACCCCTCACCCTCCATCATCCCTCGTGAAGCCCTGGTAGCAGCAGCCTCACGCTTCCTCCCGGGGTCCGTGAACGCCTCATGGTGAGTCCTGGGTATTTAACATTCTACCCTGGACAGCGGCAGGTTGTTGCGCAAGCGCACCCCATTCAGTGTGCATGAATACGGAGTGAGGACAGGAGCTCTGGGACTTGGAGGACACAGTGGACTGAACGGACCGGACCGGACCCGGGAAGGCGGCGGACATGGATGGACAGAACGGCAGCAACAGCATCTGCTCCCGGCCGCAGGGCGCCGTGCCGGACGGAAAGAAGAAGAAGAAAAAAATCCCAGACAGAGTGACTCTGAAGAAGGAGATCGGGCTGCTGAGCGCCTGCACCATCATCATAGGTGAGGCAGGAAAACAACTAGATCAGCTCTGCCTTGACCACTGCAGAACTTTTTAAAAGCCTCTTCATGAACTTTGACTTCTCAGACAGCACTGCTATTTTACAAATAAATGTTAAAAGGACTACTTCTATGTCTTTCAGATTATTAAGAAATTTGATTGAAGAAATACAAGTGGAAGGCACCCAGAGTTTAGAAAATGAGGGGACTCCATATTTGTTTGCATGGGGTTCTGATCAAACTGAGTTGTAGTGCTTACGTGGCTGAAGTATATTAAGTGTAGAAGCTGGTCAAGCAGAATGTCATTGTCTGATGGAGCAGAAAGAACAGCAGGGACCTTAAACACACCTAAGCAGTGTAAATAAGAACATCCAAGCTGGATGGAGGAGGAGGAGGCCTGCAGGGAGTCAGCCTGCATGCAGTGGACAGATAATGTCAGAGGTAGAAGACATGGGCTGGTCCAAACCTGTGCATAACCCTAAGCACAATTTAGCTTCTTCCATTGATACAGAAATCTGTCAGAATGAGGTCTGGTTAATTTGACCAAAGGATTGAATGGTGACCTTAGAAGATAAAATCATGATAAAAATCACAATTTTATATGCACGTAGACTTGTTACAGCCACAATGTGACAAGTTTTTCTTAGTTTTCTTCAGGGTTATTTTTTGCTGTGGTGTGATTCCCTACACATAAGGGATGTTGTCATTTTTCTGGTAGTGGATGAGTGGGTGTCATTCAACCTTACCTTGTTAATACTTGAAACACCTAAGGTCATCAAAGTTGTACCAATGGCGTATCAGGTTAAGACCTCAGTTGAGTTTGAAAATGCACACCTTTCAATCTCAACTGAATTATCTGGTGTTGTTTTTGAACAGACAGGCTGAGGTTCACCAAATTTATAGCAAAGGTGTAGCAGGTTGAGAACTCAGTCAAGCTCAAAAATGGGTGGCCATGTTGTAAACGTCAAAGGTCAAATTATCTTATTGTCTTGTCAGAGCAGGTTAAACTTACACAATAGTCAAGTTGAAAATGGGTGACCTTAACTTTGAGGTTAAAGGTCTATCTTATGTGATCTTCTTGTTAGGGCAGTTAATGAACGATGAAGGAAGAGGCTTGGGTCACCAAATTATGAGGTCAGGACCAGCAAGGAGGCTGGAGACTAAATGGACATTCTTAGGACAAATGATTGACAGATAAATGCAGTCACTAGTGTAGCAACATTACTGCTATAAAAATGCATAACACAATGTTCTGCTGAATGCAGTAATCACACTGCTAGACAGGCAAATTAAATGTTATACAGTACGCAGGATAGTTTTGACACTGCTGTGTATGAATGTGGGCCAAAGGACTTGTAGTTGGCAGTATTAGAGTGGGCAATGTTGGCAAAAGGCATTATGTGTAAAAATCAGTGTATTTTACTTAATAACTCAGGTACACTGCCATGTCAATTTTCCTTAGAGGCAGCAAAAGTAAGCATATTCTTTACTCCTTCAGAAATGCAGAAACCTGTGCAAAACACATTTGAATTGATCAGCCATTATTAACTGGCACATTGACCTTATTGGTAACTGATATAATCCCAATCAGTTGTGTATTTTCTTGGATTTCTGTTACAAATGGCTTCTTAAAGAGCAGCAGCAGCATTAATCATTATCATTAAAAAATCAGAAATGTAGGAAATAAATACTTTCTTTACTCAAGTAACAGATGGACACTTCTGTAAAGTTGACATACTGCTTCAACTTCCTGTGCACATAGTAAATGTAACAAAAAAAATTAAACAGTGGTTCAGACCTCAGCTCAGCCTGTCAGGTGTGAAAGTATGGACACATTGAAAAAACTCTGCCAGGGTGTAGTAACTAATAATTTTTATTGATCATTGTTTCTCACAGTTGGTCTCTGAGATGTCCTGGAGTAAATGTACATTTTGTAAAATGGAGAAAAAGTAATATAATAATAACTTATACAACACTTTTAAAAACAGCCGCTCACACAGTGCTTTGACAAACAATACATAATACAAAGATCATTCTGAAATTTAACACAAAAGTGCAACCAGTTGGCCAAATAACAAAATATAAATGAAACAATGGCGCAATTTAAAAAGGTATATACACAATAATAATAAAGTGGGAGTGAGGAGGAGAATGGAGTCAGACTAAAAGAAAATTAAAAGAGTAGAGAGAGAGAAAAGGAGGAAAAGGAGATGACTTCACATCACACATAAAAGCAACTCAGACCAGGATTTAGCTCAATAAGAACACTAAAAAGAGGCCTAGAGAAATAAAATTACATAAAAGGAAGTCTATAACAAAGGTCAGTATCAATCAGACTTCTGGGATCAGCAGGTCTGAGCTCATTTCTCAGCGGGAGGTATTTCTGTGTTTGGTCTGTATAGCAATGGACGGATGCATTATGATGCTGGATAACGTATCCTAGTGGGAGCCCATAAATAGAAAATAAAATCGGCCCTAAAATAGAACTTTGTGGTACACCACATGCAATGTGAGCTTTTGTCGAAATGCAATTGCCTAAGTGAACCGCTAAGGCTCTGTTTAACCCTCAGAAACTGGCCAAAAATACTTAAATGTTTAATAAGTTTATGCTTCAAAAACTCACAGAAAGATAACATTCTCAGCTTTCCAATGATACCACATATGAATGCATATAAATCATTGCATTCTGAAGCATTGTCAAGGAAACGCTCGTACTTCCTGTCCCTGAGTAGATGCCCAATTCCACCTTCCATACCCTTATTGGCTGAAAAATTAAATACTGTACTCAGATAGCCTGGGAACATCGTCACCCACTCAAATATGATATATTTCTTTTAAAAACAGTCACTTTTATTCCAGTGTTTTCTATTATGGTATAATAAATTGTCTGTTTACGCTCTGAACTTTATTAGACACATCTACTTGTTTTTCACTGAAAAATGCCTAAGAAATGGCTGAAACTTGCTTGTAAAAAGTTTGATGTGGACAAAAATGTATTTGAAGTTTTTTTTTTCTAAATTCTAAATTCTAATAAATGTATCTATTTTAAGACAAAGCAAATGTAAAGTTGGCAGTTTAAATAAGCTGGACTGAACCTTGCGGTCCTCCTGAATCACATGATGTATGACACTTAGGTACTGACTGCTAGAATGAGTGAAAAAAAACTAAATAAATACAAAATGTCAGATGGTCCTGCTTTAAGGGTTAAAAGATAAGAATAAAACCAATCGACTGCAGTCCTTGATGCCAACCTAGGACACAAAGCCATTTTAACTGAGCAGTAAAATGTCTCGGTGCTATGTAGAGATCTAAAATCTGATTATATGATCTTATAGGATATCAACTCCCAAAGTGATGTAGTGCAGTTAAGAAACACAACATGTAGCGAAATAGATAATAAAATAGCAGAAAATGTGAAATATTTCCCACCACGGTAAATGACACAGTGATTCAGGCACCGGTCCTGCATCTTGCTCTGGGTTTTTGTTACTGGATCTTTGCTCGGGGGGCATTATTTTAAAAATCCTTCTGCAGAACAGGAGAAAGGTCCTGTGTGCAGAATGCTGAAACACCTTTCCATTCACTGAGAAAAAACACAGAGAACAGGCTGGCTGCGCTGCACACTGGACCTGGCTCAGCGTCAGAAGTTGTGAGATTAGACTGAGCAGAGCTTCTCCTGCACAGCGGAGCAGCATGTTTGATCCTGCGTGTCACTTTTTCAGGCATAAATAGATGCAGAAGGTGAGTCGGTCACTTCCCACCTCTGCAGCCTGGATTGGATTATTTATGTATGGTTATGTAATGGCTGTCTGTGCCACTTGGCTGCCTTCTGCTGTGCTACTGGTAGCGCTGTCGTCTGAATGTGTCAGATCTGCTGGTACTCTACACTGCATACTGAGGCTGTGGGCAGGAGGGGTTGTCACGGCCTGAGTGATGGCCTTTACCTCCTTCTCTAACTCACTGTGTGATAGAGCTCTTTGTGTTTTAATGCCC
This sequence comes from Pseudamia nigra, assembly GCA_029823295.1. Taxonomy (NCBI): domain Eukaryota; kingdom Metazoa; phylum Chordata; class Actinopteri; order Kurtiformes; family Apogonidae; genus Pseudamia; species Pseudamia nigra. The sequence continues at coordinate 8,826 of JAQQAE010000246.1, forward strand.
TCTGTATAAACTCAGAAGGGACAAGTGGTGAATGGTGTAACTGGGGTTGCTCAAGAGTCTCAACGGGTCACCTGTTTGTGTTGCAGGGGTAGAAATCTTTGCGGTGTCTATACGATGCGAAACCACTTACAAATGTGTCACATGTGGGAAGCACATGATGTTTGGACTCACACTGGGTTCTATACGTAAACACGCAGCGGTGGAAGCAATTATTAAGTAAAAGTAGAAATATCACACTGTCAAATTAAAAGCTCTGTAGTCAAGAAGTGTGTAAACATGGAAAATGTACTTAAAATATGAAATCTCAAATGTTTCCTCTCGGGTTCCACTGCTGTATGTGATGTTTTGGATTCAAATCAATGCTTTATTATTGTGTATTTTATAGTTTGCTGTTGTACATGTTTAGGCGTATCTTATTTAAACCACTGTATGTTGTTTAATCTACAGAAACATGTCATATCATATAAGATCATCATACACTATGGAACACCTGACCATTACACTGAACTTGGACATCACTTTTCAAAGTCATCGGAACCCTTATTATAGCCGAGTTATTAGAAATGTTTTGTTTCCAGCACAATCAGTTGTTGAAAAAATGTACATGGTGGGCATTTGAGGAACCCACCCCGAGTAAGTGGCATTTATACAGGTAAGATCAAAGATAATTACATTTCTTTATTTTGTTTATTTAATCTTTTTAATGCTTAAAATAAGACATTCAGATAAAAAAAGAAGAAAGAAGCAAACAACAAAACCGAAATGGCGTGGGCTGAAACTTACTGACATTTACCCCTCGTACAATATTCAATACATGAGGAAAACAAAATCAGATGCATCAAATCAGATTGAATTTGTAAAGCACTTTTAGTACATTTTACGAATTCACAAATTTAAAACACTCACCCTCACCACTCATGCACCCCTCCCCCCAACACCCACGCACCCACACACCTCACACACATGCTCTCAAACTCACTCTGAAGTAGGATAAAATATACTGAAGCTTGTAGTGTTGAGAGCCCCCTTGAGGAAAACGATGGAGCTAAAAATTAAAAACAGATAAAAGTATAAGAACAAAGCATAAATAAAACAGGATATCTGGTCGGAGCAAAGGGGGATATCCAAACAATAGGTACCTATATTTCTGAGGGAGGCTGGGACAGGAGACTCTGTATGGCACAACTGGAGTCAGGAGATATAGAATATGAACTCCTCCAAATAATCAAGGCTTAATAGCATATCATATCAAAAAACAAATTCTTCATCACAGTGAACAATATAATGCATAAAATGAACAAAATAATCTCCCAAATGAATTAAAATGAATAGTTTGATGAACAAAAATAAAACAGATAATCCAGAAAACAAAAAAAATGAAGGGGCGGATGAGCTCCTTTTTCATTCTTCATTTGTTTTCTTGATTATTTCGTTCATAGCTCCTGTGGCTATGTTTTTGTTGACAAAAGTTCAGGGTCACAGGTCATAAAAGTTCAAAATCAGTAGTCCCATACTTTATTATCGGCACTAGGGTCACCAAATGTGAACACAAATTAAGCAGGCCTGAGGACATCTTATGAATGTCAAAGGAACTGGTTCTTGCCTTTGGCCTTTAAATTTGGACAAGGTGTGAAAAAGGGCATGAAAGTTTGACATACGAGCCACAGGTATGGGTCCAGTCAAGTTTTTTCAGTTTCGTTCATTTTATTTCGTCATGTTTTGCGAATTGATTTGTACTTGTGACGAGAAATTTGGAACAGCTCAAATATCTTAAGGTTTTATGGGTGTTTGGGAAAAAGTGAAGTTTGATGAAGAGTGATATCGAATGTGTTTTTCATTATTTTATTAGCATTAAAATTATTACCTGTTCACCTTGATAAATGAAGTGATTAAACTGAAAGAAAGGAGGTTATACATAAAGTGAATAAATATAGGTATACTCTTCCTAAATTCTATATTTTTTCCTTTGTTTTGGTCACTGATGTTGAATTTCATTCCAAGTGGCACTAAATATTTCTTCAGGAGTTCAGGAGCGATCCACATTTAATTCTTTCTTTCTTCTCTCTGCAGGAAACATCATCGGCTCCGGGATATTTATCTCTCCTAAAGGTGTGCTGGAGCACTCTGGGTCAGTGGGTTTGGCATTAGTGGTCTGGGTCCTGGGTGGTTGCATCGCTGCCCTAGGCTCCCTCTGCTATGCTGAACTGGGTGTCACCATCCCCAAATCTGGAGGAGATTATTCCTATGTTACAGAGATATTTGGAGGACTGATGGGGTGAGTTAAGAGTCTCTGCCACCTGATTTTTTTCCACCATATGTGGAGCTACACCGATCAGCCATAACACTATGACTACTAACAGGTGACGTGGTCATAATGTTGTTTTATCGGTCCACTGGTTTTTGTCAGTGGGTGGATGTATTAGGCAGCAAGTGAACATTTAACCCCCGAAGTTGTTAAACTGAAGTAAATTGATCAAAGTAATTCATGATCTGAGCAGCTTTGACAAAGGCCATATAGTGATGGTACACAACTGAGTCATTGCATCCAAACCTATAAATCTGGTTGGATGTTCTAGTCTGCAGTAGATAGTACTCCAACAAAAGTGGTCCAGAGATGAACAACTGCATTTCAAACCAATGGATTACTTTTGAAATGTGTTGTAAAACAGGTTAGATTCATGAAGGCCAGGCTCACAATTTACAGGGTTTGAAGTATGTGTCACTATAATGTCTAATGTATAATGTACTGCCAGTTGGTCTGGTAGAGCTCATGTCTTAGGTTAGAGCGACCTACAATGTTTTGTTCCCTTAGATACTCTTCTGGATTGAGTTCCAGTTGTCCTTTCTTCCTCATGGGGTTCTATCCACTGCAGGACCAGGACCACCAAACAAGACCCACAGTTTTGGAGACGTAGTGGCCTTTATGTCACAATATGGTCCTTGTTTAGTTGTTTGTATCCTTACACTGCCAAATATTTGTTTCAAATACATCAATGTCAAGGACAAATGTTCACTTGCAGCCTCATATACAGCATACAACCCACTCCCAGGTGTCATTGTAATAAGATAATTAACATTATTACTGCTCACCTGTCGATGGTCATAATGTTACTGCTGATCACTGTATTTGTCATTGACATCTGCAATTTTTTAAATTTAGATTTTGTTACATTTAGTCTCAACAGATTTGGAGAAATGTGTTTTTGGGTAATTTGCGTCTCAAGATTTCTACCACTTCCATATGTCTGCACTAAGATTTTTGCGATGCATCCTCAGGTGAATTGGTCACTCTAAATTGTCCATGTATGAATACGGGTGTGAATAGTTATCTGTTTATATCATCCCGCCCCTACGTCAGCTGGGATAGGCTCCAGGGCCCGACCCTTGTGAGGATAAAGGGGTAGAAGATGGATGGATGGACTACTTTTTTATTTTTGACATTTGTGCTGCTCATCTTTTGGGGAGGATTCAGGTTAGGTATGCAGGGATACTCATTTCTAGCTATTGTATGTTAGCCTAGACATGCTTTGTTATCTTTTTTTTTTTTCACCATTGCGCCTCCAAATGAAAATAGCAACAACTGTAAACTGTTGTCTCCATGACTGTAGGGTCTTTATTATGGCATGTGTCTACCAGTTTATTGTGGTTCTGTTAAACATTTCACTATTCCAGAAGGATTCTTCACTATCTCATAAATAGGCAAATTTAGACCTGCATTTAAATTCGTCAAATATGTTTTATTTTTACACTCTAACATCCTGTCAGTAGTAACTACAACAAAACAGTAATGTACAGCACGGTGCTGTTTTATGTTACCTATTAAATTACATATGCATTATTTATGAAGGATCATGGTGTATTTCTCTCCCTCTCCTGCTTTCTTCCTGCTGCTTTTGATTTTCGCTATTTTGTTTCAACAAGTTTTTACACAAAAACCAAAGAGGAGGAGTGATAATTGTATCGTGCTGCACATTTAAGAGGAAGAGAGTGGGGTCTACTTAATGTGTGTGCATCTTACATCACTGACTTGTCGGGGGAAGTGAGGCAATGGCACTGACAAGCGTGAAAACACTCCGCCTCATTCTCCACAGGCAGGTGTATTTGAGGCATTGACCTTAAATGTACGATACGTTCTGTTTTTACATTAAAAACTGCTTCTGAGTATATTTTTTGGCAATGAGTGGCCAGTAATATCTTGAATTGGAGTAGATTAATCATAAGTATCTGTTTTTAAGCAATTTCTCCTCTATGCGTGTGTGTTTTGTTTTTGTAAGTGTTTGTTGTCCTTTGTCTTTGGTTTATTCTCTTGATGAAACAGTAGAGTGATGAATGTGTATTTAGTGTGTTGTATTGATTGATGATCTGTGTATGATGTTTTGTTGATGTTGATATCAATTGTTTTTGTTGTTTCAAAATGAAAATAAAAATGAAGTGTAAAAAAATGCTTTTGCACAAAACAAAGATGAAAGTTGAGATTCCTGAAAATGCAGCAGAACCCTGGATGCTATTTGTTTTGACAGTGACCAGCCATGGGAAGAGATGATAGTTAATTGTTAATAATCCCATGTGCTAGTGGGCTATAAATATGGACCTAGAAGAATGTTTTACCTCAGAAATAGCCAGACAGAGACTTACTGGATAGTGAGATGTGCTGCTGGTGCTGGGGAGCTCAAATTCACTGATGGAATTATTGATCCCACCATGTACTGTAACATTTTGAAGGATAATATTGTCCATCCCTCTGGAAGCTTGTTCATACGGCTGCATTTCTGCAGGGTAGTGACCCACAGCATTGCTCCATGCAGACACCACTTCCTAAAGGACTAGTCTATTATGTTTTTTTAATGCACTGGACCAAAAGGAGAAGTCTAATGACCTATTAACCGATTTTTGCCCTCATCAGAATGCAGCTTGTGTAAGAAATGTAATGTAGACATTCAGCCCTATGGCAGACGGATACAGTGGAGGTCGTTAGTGGAATCACTCAGTGAGATGTAGCCTTTCACATTATGAAATTTTGAAAAAGTCTATTTCAGTGAAACCTCTAATGCTACTATCCCTCCACTCTCATGTTGGTGCAGAAATAGAAGCCATGATTAAAACATTGTCTCTTTTTCCTTTTCATCTTTGCTCACAAATGTGCTGACGACATGAAACTATAGCCCTGACTTCAGCGGGCCTTCATAGTCACTTCTGTAGTTGATGTGTCTGTTATTCTGTACATGCAGGTGAGTTCTGAGCTGGACACTGTCCTTCTGTCCTTCAGGTTTCTCCTGTTGTGGAGCGCCGTCCTCATCATGTACCCCACCACACTGGCTGTCATCGCCCTCACCTTCTCCAGCTACGTCCTGCAGCCTGTTTTCCCAAACTGTGTTCCTCCATATATGGCAACACGAATGCTCTCTGCCACTTGTCTCTGTGAGTAACAGCCACAGAATTAATACTTTTTAATTTTTTTTGTATTTATCAGGTCTCTGATTTGTCCAACAAGCAGGCAGAAGTAAACCCCACATATTTAAAGGCTGATAAAGAGACTCACTGCTGGATGACCTGGTAGAGAATGTTGTAGGTTTCATGCTGTAAAGCAGTGGACAGGGAATGCATTTGGCTTGTTACCTTTGCTGCATATGATCCCATCTCTCTAGTGTATATTTATAAATTTTCAGAAAATGTGTAAAAAAGCTATGAAACTTCATCACCCCTGTGATAATAAGGGCCTGGCTTGTCTTCTTACTCTGAAAAACAAAAGTCAGAATTTTCAATAACAGTATAATATTCATTGAATTGAATTGAGTTGAATTGAATCTATCGGATTTGAAATGAGAACTGTAGGGAAATTCGATTGGCAAACTTAGAGGTAAAAAGATCAACTCAATAATATGATGTCAATGACACTCAGCCGTGATGTTCCACAGAGCCTGTCCTACATGTGAACTGTTCTGAATGCTACATCTGACAAATAAAGATAAAGTAGACAATGCTACGTTGATATAATGTATTTATCTTAAATCAGTCGGTACCATAAGTGGACAAAGTGACCGTGACGTCACCCATTAGTTTCTGAAGGACCGTTTTGAGGCCGATCGGTTTGTCACTTCCTGGACGAATAGCATGAGGAAGCTAATGATGTTTTACTGACGCGGTAAAACTTCACCATGCAGTGTCAAAAAAAGTCATATTTCAGTGTTGTAAGTGTAAACACTTACCCACAGCTGCAGTCGAGTGTATCTCAGGTAAAACTATACCCATATTGAATAAACAGAAAATATGAAGGTCTCTACTACACTAGCAAGTGGAGTTACCATAGCAACATGTCAATCAAACCCCAGTACGGTTGTATTATTTGCTGTAATATCTTAATAACAGAGCAAAAAGTTAAAGATGGACCACCGCATTACTTATTAGAGCGTCAAAATAAAACATTTAACACCATAATAACACATGACAAAATTTAATTTGCTTAGTATTTTCAGATAGAAATCAAATGTATCTTTATGGGAAAAATTCTTCTTGGAGCTGGCCAAGCGGTGGTATTACAACTTAAAGCCTGGGTCCTCGCCCACTGGTTGGTACAGTTCATCTTCATCTGCACAATACTTCTGATCTCTGATAGATATACGTAGTGAGCTGTAACGGTCGTTTATTTTCCTGTCAAGAGGCTGAACATTTGTTATTTTGAAGTAACAGCTTATAGTGATGACAAATGTATTTTTCAAGTTAGGGAGTTTTGTTATGTTTAGATAAAAACATTATCTTGTGTAAACTTGTGAAAGATGGTGGTATTAAAAATAAGTCATTCTTGATTTTCTTTGAAAACTGTAGCTGCTTCCCACTGTAATTTTGGTGGGATTGGGATGACTCATGCTCTTTACTGCAGCGCTGACTAAACTTAAGAGCATTTCCATCCTTCATAAATGATGACATGTTTTCTAGTAGTTGCTCTGCTGCTGCTGAATCCTGAGCGTTCATCACTCATGCCTTTTTTTTACTGCTTATCATAATAGGCACGTGTGTCACAGAGCCAGTGGTCACATGTAACATTTCTGTTATGTAACCTTAGGCTGCAGGCTCTTCAAAACCTTCTGTAGTAAAAAATGCATGGTATCCCTGGAGGCAAGCGGAGAACAGGGTTGGAAATGGGATGAGGAGGAATATTTGGTTTCTGTGGCCTGGAAAACAAAAGCTGACCATGAATATATCTGAGCCACAACATCTTGGTTTGAAAGAACAAGTGTTTGTGATTGTTATGTACTGTACTCTCATCCAAACGGGCTGCGCTGAAAGAGGGAAATTCACTTAAAGTAAGTGGAAGAAAATTAGGACATTGGTTAATAACCACAGTGTACATGTTGAAGATAGTTGACAAGGTGAAACACTGTCACACATGCAGTGCTGAATTATGAAGCAACAACTTATAAGATGCATTACGTTTCCTTCTGGAGTTACTATATCGGTGTCATTAAACAAAAATAATAATGCTTTAGAATATTGCAATTCAAGTGGCCTGCGCAGAAATAAGACTTCAACACCTCCTTTTGACTTTTTGTAAAGAATCTAGAAAATCTACCCAGTGAAGGAAGATTTTGAGAAGCTCATGTTTTTCAGAGAGGTGTGTGTGTCAAGATTCACTCTACAGCTCATCCCAGAGGCAGCATGGCATGGCGCTGATATTTTGTCTTCACTTTTCCACAACATGAAGTGAGAGAAGCTGCACCTTATTTCTGACTCCCTGTGGTCAACACAGACTTTTGCAGTGGTATAAGTTCATTTACAAATGCATCCTTGGCCTGCTGCCATCACCCTGTCCAATATCGTATCCAATACAAACTCCTCATCACCTACGAAGCACTCAAGGTACTCACCAAACTTCCCTCACCCACCATCTCTAACCTCCTGACCCCCATCACCAGAACCAAGCACCCAATCCTGGGTCACCGAGACTTCCCTGCCGCTGCTCCCACCCTCTGGAATTCTCTTCTACAACACGTGGAACTTAGACCCATTACAGACCTTTAAATCACTGATCAAGACCCACTAGTTCAAACTGGCATTCACATAGTTTTTAACACTCATTTAATTTAGTTAGTCAATTAATTTTCTGCTTCTCTGTCCCTCGTTAAGTGTCTTTGAGTGTTCTGAAAAGTGCCATAGAAACTTGATTTGCATTATTATTATATTAATCCTCTTACATGTCAGTCAGACAGATCAGTCATAGACTGTGCTCTCAGGATTTCATTACCTTCAGCATTCTTTTACTCTGTTCCTTCAACCTGGAATAAGTTACATCAGGATCTAAAGCTGTCCACCTTAATCCCATTGGGGGAATTTAAACTTATTCTGAGGGAAATGGAGAAAACATCTCCTGTAGTACATTCAGTTTATATGAAACTGAATGTGCACTCACGTAGCCCAGGCCTAACCACAGCAGTTAAAATCCAGCCCATGCCCCCCCCTCCCCGCTGTCCTCCCCTCCACTGTGTCTGTCCAATAAAATTGTCCAGTTTTGCAGAACGCTCAAAGACTGTGACTCCTCTGTCTGCATGAATCAATTCATTCATACCTGTATAGACAAAGAATTACTCCAACATATGCAATTTGAATGAACTACGTCACGTAATGGTAGAACAATTACACATAAAACACACAAAGACTAGGTAATTGCCCAAAAGAAAAAGAAATGCTGCCTGAGTACTGACTGTACCGACTCACTGAGACGGGCCAAGCAGACTTCATTCATAGAGGACCTCGATGTACTGCCCAGAGAGGACATTTCATTACCCACTGTGGACTTGTCAGGTCGCCTAATTGCTTTGGTGTCTTGCCTGAGAGTACCTGCACTCTCTCTCATTCATCCACGCAGCCTCATTGTCTGATGAAATAGTGTCCCGGCTACAAGGCGAAACGTTTGGACTTCAGTGTGTGATTCCTCACCTCTGACGCCATCATTCACGCTTGTTTTTTGGCGGTGGATGCTGAAACGTGAGCGTTGCCGAGCCTCCTTTAAGGGGTGGAGGAGGGAACCTTGCCACGTTTTGTTTACCCTTTGCAACGGAAGTGGTTTGTTTTGTTGGGCTGACAGCTCCGTTTTGTTCTGGGGAGTGAGGCCACCATGAAAGAGAGCGGGGCAAAGCTGGTGACAATGATGGATGAGCTGAAACAATCATGCCCTCCTTCACTCGCCCGTTTCCCAGATTCCTGCCTCCCGAGGCAGCTACAGTCAAGTCCCTTCTGGAAGGATGGAGCCACGTGGGTGTGTGATGGACAGCATATTTAGTAAATTACTTAAAAACATCTGTGTAAAGGCTCATTCCACTGCATGCTGTCAACTCGCCCAGGCCCTCGTAGTAAAAACATACACTTCATTGCCACTACAAATACTTCGGCATCTCTTTCCACAAGAACCTTTATCATATTTGAGCTTTTCCACATTTTTGGTGATAAGCACAAAAACAATGACCAAAGATGAACATAATAAATAAAATGAGTAAAATAATTTTAAAAATGAACAATAAAATAAAAAATGAATTTAAAAAAAATCACAAAATGAACAAAATAATCAACAAAATAACCCCAAAATCAAATATATTAACAAGTGATTCTTTGGTATTGTCTACTTAAACATGAGTTGAGGTCCAGAATGTTTGACCACTCACTTATGACATACTCTTACTTGAGTATAGATACTCAGAACTACTGCTTATCTTGTGTCAAGTGAAATTAACCACATAACATGTGTCAACACAGGAAAAGCACCTGTAAAAATAAAATACATACACATGAAAATAAGAGCAAAAAATACTGGTGGTACAACTCTATTGTCAAATGACATTATCTCCACACCCAGGTTTCGCTGCTTTCAGGGCACGGCCGTAAATAATCACTCTTAGCAAGTTAAGGTCACTTGTGATCTTAAATCACTTGTGGTTTAAGTGATTTTAAATTGCTCACAGCGAGTCAGGATAAATTAACCTCTGAAGCCGCTGCCTCTTTGTAGACCTCTTTTTTAGGATTTCGATATTTGATGCTGGTATTGGAGTGGCGTTTGGTGTAATTATGACTTACATGTGCTTGTAGCGGACTTTCTCCTGTTTCATTGGACATGCAACATGACTACATTTTTACATTATTAGTGCAGTGTTTGGTGCTTTTTGTTGCAGAGCTTTGTGTTTTGGAGGGTTTAAGACGTTTTTATCTTCACTCCAAGTAATGAGTACATTTTTTTTCTTTTTTTCATCATGAAAGTAACTGTTACTTTATTTAAAAAAAAAAACCCTTCTAAGTAGTACAACAAGGTGCAGCTAACTTGTTTATGCAAGTCATGACAGCTATTAGAGTGAATAAAATAAACAAAATGAACAAAAACAATCATAAAACTAACAAAGTAATCATCAAAGTAATCAAAAAATCAAGAAAATGAACAATGATGAACAATAAAATAAATAAAAAAATCATAAAATGAACAAAATAATCTGCAAATGAACGTGGTGAATGTCTCCGCAATCTCAGACACACTCTAACATCTATTATGCAAGTAAATAAATGAATGAATGAAGTTCCTTTATTTGAATAGTAAATTATTTGTTCATTTGGTTTCAGCAACAAATGTCAACTTCAATGCGACATTTTCTGAATATTCATTACATTCATTCAGTTCACTAAAAATATCAACAATTACTGAGTAGAGTATAAGTCTAATGATGGAATTTAGGTCAGGGGGCTAAAATAAAAAAACACACTTGCATCAAAGTTTTAGTACATCGCAAGGTTAATTAGGATTTTATGAGATGCGTTCGTATGAATGTGTTCAGGAGAATCCAGGATCCTGGCCGTCCTGTGAGCTGGTACAGAAGGACCACGGTGTCTTGACCATGTTTAAACAAATGATGTTTTTCTAGTAATTCATGCATGGGTGTGATTTGCTCTCAGTGCTGCTGACCTGGGTGAACTGCTCCAGTGTGCGTTTGGCCACCAGGATCCAAGACGTCTTCACGGTGGGGAAACTCATGGCTCTGGGTCTCATCATCGTGGTCGGCCTCGTCCAGATCTTTAACGGTACGTCCCTTAACCTGTGGCCAAATTCTTTGTCTAATCCGGGAAGTGATTCAAATGTTATGTGCTATGTTTAAAATCCACTGGTGTGATGTGGATGGAGGTTGTGTACAGTGTTATGTAAAGGTCTTAGGCCATTTGTTGTTTTATCAGATTATAATGATCACACACATGCATTTCTAAATTACAAGAATACACAGGAATTAAATACCCACACATTTCAGAGTTTGTTAGGTTCCTTCGCATTTAAAGAGTTTTGAACAGTCTGAGGCAGAAACTGAAATCGAGTGTCCTTAAATCAGGTTTAACTTAACACGTCAAATGGTTGTTTTTGTTTGCCTCAAACTCAATAAAAACTAAAAACTCTCTTCTTCTTCCATTTGTATGAGTCTGAACTCTGCACATACCATATTCTGAATTTTTGCTTACAATCCTGCAAAAACAACAAAGCAAATATGTGCAATTACTACCATCATGCTGATTTTAGCCTCACGTTTATTAATGTTTGTGCATGTTTATGATCATTATGAAATTTTCAACAAGAAAACAAACACAAGGGAGTCTAAGACTTTTGCACAGTACTGTATAAACAATATTTATGTCCTATATAAATTTATACTTGTACTGCTTAAATGTATCTAGTAATAACCTCTGTAAGGGTGTTGACAAAACCGTGTAGATTTGATTTGGGGGGTTTTCCCCTCTTTTCATCGAAAGATAACATCCTCTCTGATTGGTTGAAGCTCAGGTCACTGCAAAGGGTAATTTTGTATCAGATTCTGACACAGGGCTGCTGCAAACACTGGGAAAATTACCTTTTCAGTGTCAGCTTCTGCAATAACAGTCATGATCACAACACCTGCCTTTATCGATTCGTCTGTTTGTTACAACCCTGACTCAGTAGTGGACGCGTCTTGCAGGTAACTACGAGGCGCTGACTCCTCAGGTGGCCTTTTCCCTGGACCGGATGCCGTCAGTTGGACAGATTGCTCTGGCCTTCCTTCAGGCCTCTTTCGCTTTCAGCGGCTGGAACTTCCTCAACTATGTCACAGAGGAAGTAGTTGAACCCAGACGGTAAATATTTGCATGTATTATAACCATACTCATGTCACTTAGGCCTAATGTTGCTCAACCCATATTACTGCATTTGTTAGTCCTGTTTGCCCAGGTTGTAATGCAATTTTTTAAAGTTAGGACCCATAAAGAGCCTAGGTCCCTTCACATTCTTTGCCCTCCTTATTTAAATTACACCATCATTTACACACATGGTGTTGGTCAATTTAAAGTACAATTTTACAAGTGAACAAAGTTGTAGATGGTAGTAAAGAAATAGTGAAATAGCAGTTTGTTATGTGTGAAACAGAGGATTTGGATATGAGTCACCACCAGAAAATTTCTCGTGTATTATTTATGCTTCCTTTTAGCAGGAAGCAATTTAAACTCATACAAGCAACCTTTGAAGGCTGAAAAGAAGTCTCACGTACTGTCTGGGTCGGCATAAATATTTGATGTTTTTTTTGTTCTCATGCTTGTTTTGTCCACATTCATGCATGCCTCATTGACTTTTGGTTTTGGCTGTGTCATCGATGCATGGTGCTCGGCCTCGGTCAGGAATCTACCTCGTGCCATCTACATCTCCATCCCACTGGTGACCTTTGTGTACACGCTCACCAACATCGCCTACTTCTCCTCCATGTCGCCTGAGGAGCTGCTCTCATCTAACGCTGTGGCTGTAGTGAGTACAATGACAGCAACAGGTGTAGATTTCAGAGGAACTTGGCATTTGTTTCCCTAAATAGTGGCAACAAGTACATTTGTCCCTAAATTCAACCTGCTTAGGGTCTTTTGGGTCTTGGAAAATCCATTTTTACATGCATAATGGGAGTTTTGTTTCAATTTTGGATTCAGTTTTGTTCATTTCGAGTCATTTTTAAATTATTTTTGGTCAACTTTTATTCATTGAATTAGCATCCTCAATAGGAACAAAATCTGAATTAATGAACAAAAATATAAAAATAGTAGACATTGTTAAAAAAAATCAACAAAATTCAACCAAAATGAAAATAATCATATAAGTCAACAAAATAATTAAGAAAATTTTAAAAAAATTGGCAAAAATTACCATTCACTAGTATTAATTTCAATGATCCTTGTCTTTATTATTAGACATGAAGACAATCACAGAGTAATGATACACTATAAAATCCAAAGTATGGCAAACTCTAATCAACTTCAAGTGTTAAAACACATTGAAGCAAAAATGTGGTTTTGTCGTATTGATACATAAAGTGTTTTTTAGACATTCGGAGAGAAGCTGTTGGGGATGTTCTCCGTCATCATGCCGATCTCTGTGGCTCTCTCTACTTTTGGAGGAATCAACGGCTACCTGTTCACTTCCTCCAGGTGACTTCCAGCTCATTCTCTCGCTCTGAGTGTTCCAACATGATTTCTAACAGCGTCTCTAATTTTGTTTTTTTGTTTTTTTCTTGCAGGTTGTGTTTCTCTGGAGCCAGAGAAGGTCACCTGCCCAGCTTGTTGGCCATGATCCACTACAAGAGCTGCACACCCATTCCTGCCCTGCTGGTCTGCGTATGTACAAACTCACCTTTCTTAACCCATGATGTCATAGCCCTGCCTGCTACACCCATAGATGTGTTTCATTTCTGTATTTTCAGTGTGTAGCTTTAGCCCTGCTCTGAGTCCAACCCCATCTTCTACATGAGCTTGAGAAGTCAAAAACAGGCTGTCACTGTCTGAATATCTGGTGTAGTTATGAAGAAGGAAGCATTAAGGAGAGTTAGTTTCAGATTCTGTTGTAATTTTACCAACTAAGAATGACCCTCTTAAATAAATCAAGATCATGTAATATCACGTAATTTCATATAATCATAATGTTTGCTGTTCATTCCTTTCTCAGACATAGTTAAAAACCTGAAGTCCCCCTAAAAGGCCAGATTTTCCCAGCTAATAGTGATTCTGTAGCCTGTGTTGTTGTGTTACTGTCAAAAAATCCCGTCCAGTGACTTGTGTCTCGAAAAGTGTTGAAGAAATTCAATCCATTATTATTTTTTAATACATTATTTCATGCTCACACTGACAAACAAATAAACCAATCGAGGCATCTGGTTCACAAGGTCAAGTCGCGCTCCATGATATTGTTGAGTTGAGTAGTATTATGAAACAGGGAGTATGTTGTCTTCGGAAGGTGGCTTCGTAGCTTGTGTTATATGTAATTACAATGGACTACAAATAATGTCCCAGAGTGGCAGTTTGTCTTACAGACACTCAATAAATACATACAATGCAAATAAACCAGACATTGTTGTTAAATTTGTCACCAAGTGGAGAGAGCATATAAGACCAGTACTGGCTTCATTGCATTCCCTTCTGATTAGTTTTCAAATTAATTTTAAGATCGTACAATTTATTTTAAAATCCTTGCGTGGGCTGGCACCATCCTACACCAGTGATCTGTTAACCCTGTGTACCCCGACTTAGACTAAAACAAGAAGAAGATGGGGCCATCGCTGAGGCTGCTCTCAAACTATGCAACGAGAAACCTTTAAAACCCATTTTAAATCTAATTTTTATTCTGTAGCTTTTCAAGCAGACGTGTGTTTTGACATCACTCCTTATGTTCTGTGGTTGTTTGGTCTTCCTTGATTTATGGTGTTTTTATTATTTTATCCTTAAATTTTACCTGGAAAGCATTTTGATCAGCTTATGTTGTTTTTAAATGTTCTGATCAATAAGTTTAATTTGATTTGAAAAAGCAATAGCCTACAGACTAAAATCATCAAAAAGGTTAATTCCAAGGCAAATCATATCTGAAAAGTCCTAAGATGGGTGTATACAAGCCTCACTTCTCATCTAGGAACACAGGACCTCCACTTTGATGAGAGCAAAACGAACTCTTCAAGCCTCTTCCTGACTTTGCTGCACTTCTTCAAACTCAGAACATTTGTCATTTTGCTGTTTAAATTTACAATTATCTTTTTGTTTTTTACTTTCCATTAATTTGACATGTGCTGCGCAACTGTAACAGGATGCTTTTTACTCTGTGATTCAAACCCCGTATGGATAACTCATCTTACTATTCCACAACCAGGGGTGTTCAACCGCTCACTAGAGCAGGTGTTTTCACTGAAGAGAAACCAGTGGGAAGGAATTCAGCGACATCACCTGCTCAAGACACTGGCTGGAAAGAAAATGTGCACTTTCTCGGCCCTTTGTGGCAACGGTTGAATTCCCCTGACCTGCACTAAAGCTACGGTTAATGTAGCACTGATCCTGTTTTACTGTTTTTCAGTGCACTGCCACCATTGTAATACTTTGCATTGGAGAAACACACAACCTCATCAACTACGTGTCCTTCATCAACTACCTGTCGTACGGCGTCACCATCGCAGGTCTTCTCTGCTACCGATGGAAAAAGCCCAACCTGTACCGACCCATCAAGGTGCCGCAAACTGAACCTCATGAAGCTTCTGAACCGTGTGAATAAAATCTGTGTTGATTTGTTGTTGCATTACATGTTTGAACGTTTAACTCAGGATGGAGCTCATACGACAACAGGCCTTTGTGATATCTGGATTAGGGTTAGGCATTTGATTTATTTGGCGACAAAGTGTCACGGCTGGGTCATGTTGTGTTTTACATGAAAATTTCTTCAAAAGTAACTTAAAAATCCAGTCAAAATTTAGTGAGTTACTGAGATCTAGTGCTGTTTGGCCGGTTTTGTGACAGAAAATGAACAGAATTTGGCAAAATAAGAAGCAAAATGAACAAAAATAAGAAGTGAAATAAATAAAATTATTTAGAAAATTTACAAACATTTAACAGAAGCAGAATGAAAGAAAAAGGAATGAAACTAGTGAGGAAAATGAACAAAATTGGAAGCAAGCTGAATAAAAATAAACCAAATAATCAGGGAAATAGATACGGCGTGCATAGAAGCATAGTGGAGAAAAATAAACACTAGAGGCAGAACGAACACAACAAAATTTAACAGAATTAATGAAAATAACCGGGGAAATGAACAAAATGAGATACAGCATATATCAAAATAATCCAGAAACTGAACAGAATGAGAAGAAAATTGTGCAGAATAATTCAAAAAAATGAATAATACAAGAAGCAGAGTGAAGAAAAATGAACAAAATTACCAGGAAAATCAACACAATAAGAACAACATAAGAAGCAAAGTGGAAAAAAAATAACAAAATAATCAAGAAAATGAATAAAATAGGAAGTAAATGAATAGAAATAAGCAAAATAATCATTCATTGAACAAAGATGAATAAAATGAGAAGCTGTATGTGCAAAATGAGCAAATTAATTAAGAAAATGAACTGAATGTGAAGAATAGAAGCAAAGGCAGGTTTAGACCTACAGTGCACCGGGTTTGAAATCTTGTTTGTTCATCTGTTTTGCTTTTTTTTTTCCAGGTGAACCTGCTGGTGCCTGTGTGCTACCTGCTCTTCTGGGCGTTGCTACTGGGTTTCAGTCTTTACTCAGAGCCGGTGGTCTGTGGTGTCGGCATCGTCATCATGCTCACCGGTGTTCCCGTCTACTTCCTTGGCGTCCATTGGAAAGAAAAACCAAAATGTATCTATGATTTCATTGGTAGGTGTTTAAAGCTGTTATGTGAGATTTTTAAATGAAGCCTTGATTCGTATTAAATGCATTTATGTGCATCCAATACCCCATAATGTTACTGCACCAAAAAGTAATATTCTTACATTTATTTGACCATCATTATTGGATTCTTTGACCATGAAAACCTACCATTAGCATCTGGAATCACTTACATATCATTATTACTTCAATAGTTATTACAACAAATATTATTTCCATAATGGTGGTTTTCTTCTGGATCTAGCTCTGTAAATGTTGAAGGTATGTCAAATTTGTGGGCACATTACTGAATCAGCAAACTTTCCACTACAGTTTGGTGTCAGTTGCATGTCTGTAGCTTTATTTACTACCTTACAGTAGCTATTTGTCCTCAACCCCTGTAAGTATAAGCATTCTGAATCACTGTATCCAGAAAATTGCCCATATCTGGATCAAATTTTGTGGTTTGATAAAATCTATTATGGTGTTACCCTGTACTGTTTGACTTTTTTTCTGGGTGTTATCTGTGGTACAAATGTTAAATTCAGCCCTGTCTCACAATGGTGAAGAATGCTTTAAAAATCTTCTCAATAATCCACATCACTCCCTCGTGGCATTTCTGACCAATCCTGAAAATTTCACCTAAATCCGTTCATAACTAAACAGACACGTAAACTAGCGCAGACAAAAACGGAACCTCTTTGGTGGAGAGGCTGTTCCATTCCTGACTGCATCTCATATGATGAAAATAAATCTCTCCTTGTTGTGTTTACCTGCAGAGACGGCGACCTACGTGGGCCAGAGGTTGTGTTTTGTGGTCTTTCCGCAGATCGACCCCGTCGAGATCGCCAGTGCCTCAGAATGGACTGACAGGTCATCAGGCAGGAGCAGTTTCTCTGCCAATTCTTAAAACTCTGTGCTGAATAGCTTTGCTGGATCTTTATTTTTGCCTCCTGTTTTTATTCTGTGTGAGTCCAGACACCTGCCCCTGGTTTGGGAGCTTCCTGTCTGACTTTTGACCCTCTGAGACTTTGTTTCCCTACCGTTGAGAGGAAATGTCTGCTCTTCATTGTGGGCTGCTTGCACTTTTTATTTTCTCCTGTTTTCTACTAGGTCATCGAGTAAACAACAACCTATTGTCAGCAGTTTCACATTGTGAAATTGACATTTCTTTCCCTTTTGGACCATTTGCTCCTTCATGTGTAACCTGACAGAACTTCTATCTTTGAATGTTGCAGGGGTTATCATGCCTTCAGGCCTTTTCACACCAAGTCTTAAAGTTTTTCTTTAGCAGAAAGATAAACACAAAATTTGGTGCAAAGTATTTTAGTTTCAATGTATTTATTTTAGAAGGATTAGTGTACAGTAATCAACATTTAATGTATGAATGTACCTGAATTGGAAGAAGAGAGGCTGCTCATATTTAATATGACATGTACAATGTGTAAAAATAACCAACATGTAAAAAAACACAAGCAATATAGATATATACAGTGTACACTTAAATAAGAGCATCATCAATGCTGACATTTCTTAAAATGAATCATGGATGGGATCTCTAAATGATTCAGGGGATCTACAGATAGAGAAAATTTAAATTCAAGAATACATACTCTTTATTTTTAACACCACTTTGAATTAAATTTTATGCCAAACCTGATAGAATACACAGAAAAAGTGAAATATATAGAAGTATATGCAATATCTCTAAGGAAACATTTATGCTGATTCAAAATGGACAGTGATGTAAAATTTCAGTAGTTGGTCCAAAGTTTGCTGATCCAATTTCTCATTTCTTCACAAAAACTGTTGTTAGTCGATAGCTTACAAAACTTAAACCAGAGCTTATAGGACGTGCTCATCCTTTGACTAATCAGCATTGCTCCTCGTCTGGTGTCTTAAGTGGGAGATTACCGTACTTCATGGCACTATTTGTATCAATCCTAACTGATTCAGCACCACGCCTGCTTTTAGCAGGTTTGCACACTCACCTTGCCTTGGTTTTGTGTCTCAGTTGACCATTTACCCTTTTTAGACATTTTTCCACTCTTTATCAGTGGCGAACCTCAGAATCCGTGGGTGCTTCGGCCGTTGCCACCAGACACCCTCATCTGAGACGACCTGTCAGGGCTGATCACTTTCCAGGGTGTGCAGCTTCTTCACGTCCTGTACTCCATACAGGAAATCTTAACAAATGGCGCTTTAAATCTGAGATTTGTTTTTTATCCAACTCCTCTACCACGATGAGGATGTGAAAGAACTGTGTTGGTCTTCAGCTGCATGAAGTAACCATCAAATTTACATTCATTCCTACATACAGTACATACACTACCAGTCAAAACAGTTTGCAGCCAAGCAGTTCGCAAACACTTGAATAGCTCAGTGAAATTTGTTAACATATATATTAAAAAATCTGGGGTGGCCCCAAACTTCTGACTGCTAGTGTACATTGTATGTCCTCTTGTGCTGGCTAGAACCAACTTTCTACAACCTTCTATATTTGAATTTTTACCTAAACATGCTGACAGATGAATCATATTTTCTTTGTATGAAAATGTGCGTTGAAATAAATAAGACTAGACATGATGAGCACAGTTACCCACTTACTGGAAGCATTCTGGATGACCAGATCCAGAATATTGCCAGGATCCCAATCACATTTTGTGGTATATTAGAACCTGTAATGATGTGGTCCTACTGTATATTTTGCCGGTTTTCTCAGTATATTTTAAACAGAGCTACAAGTAAAAATGTTGAAAATGGTTCTTTCTTGCAATGGTGACGAATCCAGGTCACCTCCAAAATCTAACCAATTGTTGCCTTTTGCCATTTCTAACCTATCCTGAAAGTGTCAGCAAAACTTGTACTTTCTGAGTTATGTTGTTAACGAACTAACTGCAACATAAACTTGGTGAAAAAATAATTATTTTATTTACATGTACCAAGCACTCACATTCAGCCTGTGAATGTTTGATTTCTCAGACGCAGCCCCGAATCCGTGAGTTATTAGTTATTTATTGCAAGTCACGATGCAATTTTTTTCTCATATCATGCAGGATGAGATGAGTTTGCACTGAATGTGCCACTATTCCTGCTTATTTTACATGATCTCTGTGTTTTCTGTATGTCGTTATAGATTTTAAGAATGAAATTTGTAATACGTAATGTAAAGACTTAACTTTGCTTCCTGATCATTTTCACAGGAGGTCAGCCGTTGCTTAAACATCTCACCTCATTTATGTCATGTCAACATAACCTCACTGTGAAATCCTCGAAAAATCTTCAATGGAACTGATCAAAATTTACAACGCACCATCACACCACTACATTTCTTTATGTTATGTGACATTGTCAGACTTTGTGTGGAAAGGCCTTCACTGGTGAAATGTACTTTATATGTGTATTAACGGATTCACTATCTTAGATTTTAATGTATTTCATGAGTGCCTTTTGTTTTGTGATTGCATCTGATTATTTGAGAAGCACATTGGTCTTCCAGTCAGTCTCTTCCCTCATCCATCAGTATGAACTCACCTACCTGCGTTTGGAATTAAACTACATAAGCTGGAATCATTTTGCACAAAGAACCGTCACATCCCTGAGACCAAGGACAAACTCAAGTTTATTAATCTGTTCTTGACAAGGTAGTTGTCTTCACTTCACCTGTTGCTGTTGTCACCTCAGTCCACGTGTGTGTGGTTTGTTGGAATTAATACTCACACTGTGGATATCATCACATTTACTCACACTCTGAAATATTTTTTGTTTTGCTTCTTATGTTGTGTAAGTGCAGTGAACTCAAAAAGAATATGTCATAGAACTTCCCCCCGAAGTGCATGTATCAGAGTCAGCTTCTTATACTGTACCTCCTTCCTCAGGCCAATCATTTTTTCATTTAATATGGAAAATAACTCTTTCATAGTGTTGTTTATGCTTCTTTTAAAGTCACAAAATTGTGTTACATCTTGCACAGTGGTTTGATAAAGACAGTGCTGAATATGTTTTGTTGACGTGGTGTTTAACACTCCAGTCGAGTTCACAGACTGCAGAGCCAATGGCAAAGAGAATTAAAGCTGCTGTAGATGCTCACGGTGCATTAACATATTACTGAGACATTTTACACTGATTTTGTTTCACCCTGTTATTAGTTACCTGTTGTTTTAACTCAAGCAGCAGATTTCCAAGATGGCATCCGATGTAGCCAAAAAAACCCAACTTGATTTACTTCTGATGATGTAAAATGTTGCAATATAAAGAGTCATCGCTGACCTTTTTTTTTGCAGCTGTTGGTGTCTTGACAAATGTCTCTTTTATCATTGTGCTGCAAAGGAATTAATCAACATTAGAAGATTGTGCAGTATTACCATAAATCATACAAAACCACCTGTTATATAAAGGTCCCCTCCAGAAATAATATAGCAAAACAATAATGCCCTGCTATTTAAAACATTAATAACCTCATTATCTTCTGAAAAAGTTGGATATGGGTTTCATAATCCCCTGTTTGCATTAACATACTTGGCACAAACAATGATTTTGGTCTCTATGGTTTATTTGCCCCTCTTTGAACACTGCACGGGCAGTATTTTCTTTTACCTGCGATATTTGTGCATAAGTAAAGACACAGGTGTGTGGTTTCACAGGTATATCCGAGTCTGCTGAGGCTTCATCGTTTCATTCAACCCACCTGAGACACACTCCACATCTAAGTTCATATTTGAATCATAGCAAGCAGGCAGAATAGCCAATATGGCAGCATCCGGAGGTTTCTTTGTTTGAACTCCCAAATGGCTTTTCAGTGTCCTGCGGATGGTGCCGTAAAGGGTTTGTCCGTTCGTTAGGGTGGTGCTGGTGCTTTTGAGACAGGTGGCGCTGTTGCATTAGACAAGAAAAGACATGATTACTTAAACGTTTCTGAACCTTCAAACTTGCCATGCTTGTTGACCACTTTTAAACATCCATCCTTTTTGAGACTTATTCCACTACTGCTTGTAACAACAATAGAAAAATCACTCAAAATTCTGCTCTTCTGTAGATGACTTTTTTTTGGGTTGTTATCTTGCAATAGTGGGCAATCAAACACCTGGTTAAAAAATGGGTCAGATGGCATCTTGTCCTCACTGTTTGGTGATAAGCAGTGATAATCTCACATTTGCACGTTGTCATTGTTGCAAATTGAAGACAGCTGACGAATGAAGCAAAAACCTACCCAAAAGTCTTAGATGGATATTGGTCCACCTCTAAAACTGTTTCAGTGCTTCTTAGTTTGGATGCTACAGTCTGTGAACTCCACTGGAGAGATGAACAGTGTAACAAATATGTTTTGATGACAGTGGTGAAGAACGCTGTCTAACATCAGCCCAGAATCTGTTGAGTTGAGATCTACTCACTGTGAGGATTTTAGTATTGTCATCCTGCAGAGACCACAATGATGGCACATGTTTGCAATAATCAAAAAACAAACAAAGAACTGTCAATACATTTATTTTGAAGGTAACACATAAATGGTCATATAACATAAAACGTGCCACTATTCTTTTGCTCAAACAATCACCACTTATAGGTTTTGTAGTCACACACTTGTGGCAGTTAGTGACACACTTACTGTATGCTGGCTACATTACACTAAATCACATTTTTTTCTTTAATTTCTCACCTGCCTGTAAGTTTTTCATTGTTTACAATGTTTTGTACACGCATGTAAGTCTATGAGGGGAGTCATTACTACTGTATGTTACTCAGCCAGCTCGACATAGCCCATAATGGCAACCGGAACCGCTCTATATTTCCGGAATATATGACATGGACTATTGAGGGGACTGATCAGATGCTAGATTTGGGAACAAAGAAATACTCCCATCCTGACAATATTTGTACAAATGAGCCAATAGTATTTTTTTTTTATGTATTGAAAGTTTCAGCTCACAATACCACAGAGATTCTTCATACTGCCAAGTCTGTACTCCTGGTTTTCAGCCCTGCATTAAAAGGGCAGTTCCACATCATTTTTCTGTCTGTGCCATGGATTCCAACATGTAGCCTCTCCAAGATGTTGTCCCAGGATGTCAGGATGCTTCTGGTGGTCCGGGAGGACTAACCGAGGCCAGCAACTTTACACTTGTGACAACACAAGTATCGTGAAATCCAAGTGGTTTGTTTCAGGGGCAGCTGTCTGAAAAGTGTTTTCCACATGAAAATATTGATACTTTTACATTATTTGTACAGCCCCCAGACCTGTTTTTCAATAGGAAAGGGCACTCAAAACCCAGATTTTACCCAATATATTGCCTGTTAATATTTTTCTCATATTTGATTATTATTCATTATTCCAAACAGAGATGTCCCCTAAGCTCTCTCCAACAGCAGATTAAAGAATATTAAAACCTATAAAAACACTTAATCACCAGTATAATATTATAAATAGATTATTAAATCTGTAATAAACTGTGAAATAAACACCATACACAGATATAATTTAATCCAGTTCCTTTACAGTGCAATTTCTCCCAGGTCATTATTATTTAATTACAGCTTTCTATTTTAAAATCTTTAATGATTGACATTCTCCACAGTGGTTTATTATTTTATAATGTCAGGGCTGAATCCATTATGTAATCAGCTGCTCCTAAGTAATGAACTGAGTTTGAATTGGCTATTGTTATGCAGTTTCTTTCACTCTGGTTTGGCCAAATCGTTCATGTGTGGTCCAACATACTGGACTTTCCTTGCTACATAAACACCTCAATCAATACCATCATAGTATTAATATGTCAGTATCTTCGGTTGGATTGTTTCAGCATTTCTTCTCCTGTGTCAAATAACTTGTCTGTTTGAAAAAGGTCTCACACAGCAGCATTGTTATGTGTTTAGAGTAGAGATATATGTTTAGCTGTAGGTAAAATAACATAAAAATCTGAAATCCAGTTTATTCCACTCGGAGAGAATCAGAAGAACCACAGCACAGTATAAGGTGCCTTCACATGTCTCGTTTTGTGTCGAGGTTGACACTTTTTCCACTGTAAATTATTTGTAAAACATCCAGTGTTTACAATAAGATTATTACAATGAATGTTAACTGGGATGTATCGTAGAGCACTTTTTGTAAAAAAAAAAAAAAAAAAAAAGAGTAAATAACGATAGCAGCACAATAAATTGAGAATGAACTGATGACGATTGATGTTTATGTTTTTGACAAAGAAATTGAACTTTAAACAAACACAGCAAAATAAATGAAACCAGATTGTATCACGTAAGAAACTAATCATGATGTTGCAATTGTTGCTGAGGCTGAAAACTGATATGTACAGTGGAGTTAAGGTCATTTCAGCCTTTTCATCTTTTTCAGTCTATTTGTTATATTATTTCAAGATAGTAGGATGATTTAATAGTCTTTATATTACATTAATATGCTGTCCGATACAGCTTTATTTGAATACAAGCAGCTGGTACAAAAGTCTTTCAAAGATGCACTTTTTCCTTTTGTAGTTCGAGCACATTTCGGGCCCTGTACTGTTTCATTTGAATCAACACTTCCAGTTTTACCACAGCATCGTTTGCTGGGTGTGTGTACTGTATTCCTGCTTTTTCTAGTAAACAATGTGTTTTGCTACCTCTGCACATGGTGTTACAACAAGAATCTGTGGCTGCTTCTTATTCCTATTATTTGCAGTGTCCTCAGTCCTTGTTCCCTTGATTGACACCTTGCTGTTGATATCTTGAAGGACTTCTCAGATCCTTCAGATGCCCACCAAGGAGCAAGGCTCAAGAATAGAGGATAACATTTAAGACATTCTCATGTAATAGTATAATAGTCTTTCAAATGGCCTTTATGTTCTAATAGATGAAACTTTCTTTAGCTGGCATTCGTTTAAGTAAAAATTTTGAAGCAAGCATTTCATGTCTCTGGAGATTGCAAACTTTAGAATTCACATTTATGACAATCTTGGACCTTTTACTATTTTGGTATAGCTGTTTTAATAATTTTTTCCAAAGCGGTAAATGATCATGTTAGATAAATACTTCTTCAACTGGAAAATATTTTTAGAATGTTAATGTGCATAATATGTTTGTATAACTTGACATTATTTTCTTTGATACTGTAATATACCGAAATGCTGTTTTTGCTGGACATTTTAAACTTGAAAATGATAGGCTACGATTTTGAGTAAATATATTGAATGAAAAGAAAAGAAACGCCCCCAAATAGGTGACGTCGACGACCAAACAGGAAGTTTAAAGTGCGCATGCATCGATTCGTTTCCCATATGATCCCACGTTACAGCTGTAGACTTCAATAACTTAATGCCGGTAAGTTCATGTAATATGAAGTTATACATGATTTACATAGCAGTTTATTTAATACGTCCATCGCTGCTGTCTGTATACCTGTTTTGACTATTGTAATGCTAGAACAAAGTCATAGAGCAGCTACAGTGTTAGCATAGCGCGTCCAATTACATTTGACCGAACTGTATGCTGAAAGAGTGCACTTTAGTATTTTCATTCCTATTTTCTACTCGTCTTACAAACACGGAACATAAATTGAAGCGATATAAACATTTCCATACTACTGTGAGCAATTCGGCACACCTTTAACCATGCATTGACTTGACTGTTCAGATAAAATTACCTTTAGTTTTGGATTTCACCTGTGTACACAGTAGTGTAGCTTGCTAACTTGTTGGTGCAGCTACGTGAAGAAAAGCGGTGATAAAAGTTAATGTTTGTTCTTGTTTGTTCCACGGTGTAATAGTCGTTCCCCATGCCGGACAATGAACCAAAAACCCCAGTTTTGTATTTGAGGTCTCTAATGACATTGGTACGCAGGCGTACAATATTACATTTAAGCACGGTTAAATAGCTGGATTTTCTGGGGAGGTTCGTCAAGTGTCTCGCGCTGTAAGGCAAAGCGGAATTTATTGGACAACATAAACAAATCAGCTAGTGAATTATTAATCAGCACACATGGATAAGGTTGTTATGGCAATTCTCTTTTATGTGGCATCGTTAGTAGGAGGACTGAGCCGTGTCGGGATGGCAGGCAGGCTGAGCTTCAGTAACATCACCGCCCTGGCTCCCATGGTCCGGGTGGGGACGCTGCCCATGAGGCTGCTGGCTCTGGACTACGGAGCTGATGTGGTTTACTGTGAGGTGAGGACCCTGCGTATGACAGGGAAATGACATCACATCAGCCACAAGCAAACATTTGTTGTAAACTCTGCCCCGTCTGTTTCAGGAGTTGATTGACATTAAAATGGCCCAATGTCAGAGAGTGGTGAACGGTAAGAAGCTGATTCTTTGGTTTTCCTCAATGGATACTTGTCATGAGCTGTAATGTAATGACTTTAAATGACAACAGCAGTGATATTGTGAATGAATTTTACTTCTGAAGACTCTTAATGTTGAGCTCATCTGAAAAGTTTTATATAATGTTAATTAGTATAATACACAGTGGTACCTCGCAGAACGAAATTAATGTGTTCTGGCGTCACGTTCTGTATGCAAATTTTTCGTTATGGGAATGGACCTTTTCCATAGGAATACATTTAAACCAATTCATCCGTTCTGGACCCACGACAAACTCTCATATAAAGAATGTATTACACACCCCTACCTGCACATTTATTCATTATTATTATTTGAAAAGGAAGTTATGTTAATTATCTGAAACGGAACACATGAAATTAGTTCTAAAAATGATTTAAAATTTATTCTTCCCTTGGCTTATGACTTCGTAGTGTGTACATGGACACTGCACACGTCCATAACTGCCGAAGGAGGACGGCAGTGATTTATCCGGAGGTGACGGGCTGCTGCTGCGTCTACTAACCGGAGAGGACAGCTGTTCCCCGGCTGGTCTCTGTTCCCGGTGCGACACCGTGACAGACGCAGGGCAGCGCTTCCCCATATCCTTCCAGTTCGTGCGGCCCCTAAATCACTCTTATTGACGTTTCCTTAGGTTTAAATTGCCCTTTGGAGGCATAACTGTCCACTTAATACAGCTCCAACATCGGCCTTGTTGCTAACAGCTTCCACGCCGGGAACAGTCTCGTAAAGTGGCTGATTTACAGGCGCTAAAGTTGGATTCGCACGACGGGGGGAGTCGGTCGGCACCAGGGAAGCTCACCAGAGCGTGTGTTGTTCATTTAACCCACTCAAGGTGCATTCAGGTCCGGTGCGACAGCTTTCTGAACACTCCAGCGGTAGTTCGGATGTCTGTCCCTGTCTGTTGTTTTGTCTCCGGGACCAGCTATGACAGAAAAGCCCCAGAATTCTCACTCCGGAATTTGGCTCCAGTGGCGTTAAGACGGCGGAGGTCGGGCCGCTGTGCTGTGGACGGGCGGATCCAGGTGTGCGGGTCCACAGGTCGGTGCCTCTCAGCTGTGCCGCCTTCCCTACCGTGTCGTGGAGACTGGAGCACAGTATCCCAGCCGGGGACGTCATCCCCCCGCAGCGGGACAACCGCAGCACGTCGGTCCCGCTGAAGCCATCGGGCGGAGGCTAGCAGCTAACAGCCACTAGCCTCTGCCCGATGGCTGAGGCTGGAGCGGAGCACATTCATCAGCTGGAGCTGAGGCAATCGGGCATCCGACTCGCCGATGCCCGATGTCTTCAGCCTGTCCGTAACACAAGCTAACGGCTGTTAACCGCTAGCCTCTGTTAGCTTGGCTAACGGCCCGATGCCGCTGCCCGATGGCTTCAGCCTCTGCCTGATAGCCTCAGCTCCAGCTGATAAATGTGCTCCGCTCCAGCCTCAGCCATTGGGCAGCGGCGCATCCGACTCGCCGATGCCCGATGGCTTCAGCTGTTAGCCTGTGTTAGCTTGGCTAACAGCTGACTATTCGTTAACTGATTAATTTTCGTTGTGCGAGGGACATTTTTTGCAGTTTTTTCTTCAGTATATGAATTTTTCGTTGTCACAAGAGTTCTTTATGCGAGGTACCACTGTACAGTGGTACATAATGTTTGAAAAATAGCTGTTCTGTGAAAAACACATCTCCAAATGTCAACTTTCCATGACTTCAGAAAAACAGTTTTGGTTTTCTGCTATGAGGAAAATGCATTCCCAGTGAATCCAAGGTTTTTTTTTAAAGGTGTAGTGCATTAGATTTATTGACATATAGTGGTGAAATTGTATTCTGCAAGAAGTATAGTATACGTCTCCTCACCCTGTCCATCCAAATGGGTGTAGAACAGGGGTGGGTAAATCCAGCTCTCAACGGCCGGTGTCCTGCAGGTCTTCCAACTGCCTCTGCCCCACCCACTGTATCTTCAACCTTCTGGCTGACTGAACACACCTGATCTAGGGAAGCAACAGTGGGTAGAGCAGAGACAGTTGGAAAACATGCAGGATGCCTGATGCGGGTCCTCGAGGCCTGGATTTGCCCACCTCTTGTTTAGAAAAGCCCAAAGCAGCTTCAGAAATGGCCCTTGCTGGAGTCAGTGTTTGGATTGTTCATTGTAAGCATAGATGATATACCGTATTAAGCTCCTACAGGAACATGGCAAGCTCTGTGGCTAACTCTAAGGTCTACAGGTTTTCTTTCCAGCCACTCACTAAAACAGGTGTTTTCACTGAAGCGCGATCATTGGCAAGGAATTCAGTGAACTCACCTGCTGAAGAGACTGGTTGGAGGAAAAAAAAGTGCAGCGTCTTGGCCCTTTGTGGCATTGATTGGACACCACTGCTTTAAATGCTACACACGGCGCCTTTTAAAGAATTCATTTAGCTTCCGAGGAAAGAGGAGCAGCTTAAATTTTCAACTAAATTACCACTTCGTATATGAGTTTTTCACACATTTTTCAACGCGCAAAACCATTAGATGGAAACGCTGCAATATCTAAAGTGGTTAATGCTGCCAGAGGAATGTACGGTAGTAGAGTAGAAGTTTCAAGCTGGATCAAATGGTTGTGCTCAAGTGAAATACAAGTACTTTTGGCATATTCCACCACTGCTGAAAACGCAGTAGGTCACACTTCATCAGTGGAGCCTTTTCAATCAATCAATCAATCAAACTTTATTTATATAGCACCAATCATAATCTCTAGATTATTTCTAGGCGCTTTA